>PVIY010037518.1:0-24550 GCA_004026745.1 Myrmecophaga tridactyla
CACGTTGCCAGGAAGGTCCACACCCCTGGGAGTCATGTCCCACGTAGACAGGGGGAGGGTGGTGAGATTGCTTGTTGTGTTGGCTGGAGAGAGAGGCCACATCTGAGCAACAAAAGAGGCTCTCTTGGGGGTGACTCTTAGGCCTAAATTTTAAGTAGACTTGACCTATCCTTTGTGGGGTTAAGTTTCATATGAACGAACCTCAAGACTGGGGGCTCAGCCTATAGCTAACAACCCAAATTTTAATATGAAAAATTTGAAACCAATTTATAAACTTTCTATTACAGTGAATCTTTTTTTATTAGAGAAATTATGGGTTTACAGAAAAATCGTCTATAATATACAGGATTCCCATATACTACCCTATTATTAACACCTTGCATTGGTGTGATACATTTGTTACAATTGATAAAAGCACATTTTTATAACTGTACTATTAAGTATAGTCCATGTAGAAATGTCTATTCAAGTATTTTGCCCATTTTTAAGTTAGGTTGTTTATCCCTTTTTTGTTGTTGAGTTGAGGGATTCTTTTATGTATTTTGGATATTAAACCCTTATCAGATATGTGGTTTCCAAATATTTTATCCCATTGTGTAGGCTGCCATCTTACTTTCATGATAAAGTCCTCTGGGATACGGTTTTACCATGAGGTCCCATCTATATTTTTTCTTTTGTTGCCTGTGCTTTGGGTGTAAACCTATGATACCACAGCCTAACACAAGGTCCTAAAGATGCTTCTCTAAATTTTTTTCCAAGAGTTTAATAGTCCTGGCTTTTACTTTAGGTCTTTGATCCATTTGGGGTTGATTTTTTGTATATGGTGTGAGGTAGGAGTCCACCTTCATTCCTTTGAAAATGGAGATCCAGCACTATTTGTTGAAGAGACTACTCTTTTCCAATTGAGTGATCCTAGCCCCCTTTTCAAAAATCAGTTGGCCCTTAAGCTTACTTAAAATTAGGCCTAAGCGTCACCCCCAAGAGAACCTCTTCTGTTGCTCTCTCAGCCAACACAACAAACAAACTCACTGTCCTCCCCCTCTCTACATGGGACATGGACTCCCAGGGGTGTGGACCTTCTTGGCAATGTGGGACAGAAATCCTAGAATGAGCTGGAATTCAGCATCAAGGGATTGAGAAAACCTTCTCAACCAAAAGTGGGAAGAGCAAAATGAGACAAAACAAAGTGTCAATGGCTGAAAGATTCCAAACAGAGTCCAGAGGTTATCCTGGAGGCTATTCTTATGCATTAAATAGATATCACCTGTTTAGTTAAGGTGTAATGGAGAGGCTGGAGGGAACGGCCTGAAAATGTAGAGCTGTGCTCCAGTAGCCATGTTTCTTGAAGATGATTGTATAATAATATAGTTTTCACAATGTGACTCTGTGATTGTGAAAACCTTGTGTCTGATGCTCCTTTTATCTACCTTATCGACAAGACGAGTAAAACATATGGATTAAAAATAAATGAATAATAGGGGGAACAAATGTTAAAATAAATTTAGTAGATTTAAATGCTAGTGATCAATGAAAGGGAGGGGTAGGGGGTATGATACGCATGAATTTTTTTCTGTTTTCTTTTTATTTCTTTTTCTGAATTGATACAAATGTTCTAAGAAATGATTATGATAATGAATATACAACTATGTGAGGATATTGTGAGTTATTGATTATATAACAAGAACAGAATGATCATATCGTAAGAATGTCTGTTTGTATATGGTTATGTATCATAAATTAAAAAAAGAAAAAAAAATCAGTTGGCTTTAAATGTGAAGGTTGATTTCTGAGCTCTCAATTCAATTCCACTGGTCTATATGTTGTCTTTGTGCCAATACCATGCTACTTTGATTACCATGGCTTCGTGATAAGTTTTAAGATTGAGAAGTGTTAGTCCCAATCTAACAAATTCTGTTGTTTTTCAAAATGATTTGGGCTGTTCAGGGCCAATAACCCTTCCATATAAATTTGATGACTGGCTTTTCCATTTCTGTAAATAAGGTTGTTGGAATTTTTGTTAGGATTCCGTGGAATCTGTAAATCACTTTGTGTAAAAATATCTTAACAATATTCAGTCTTCCAATCTATAAACATGGGATATCTATCCATTTATTTAGGTCTTCTTTTATTTCTTTTGGCAATTTTATTGTTTTCTGCATACAAGTCCTTTACATCCTTGGTTAGGTTTTATTCCTAGATAATGTGATTCTTTTAGATGCTATTGTAAATGGGATTTTTTCTTGATTTCTTTTTACGATTGTTCATTACTAGTATACAGAAACACTACTGATTTTTTCATTTTGATCTTGTACCCCGCCACTTTGCTGAATTTTTATTAGCAATATGCGCTTTCTTCTATGTTTTTTCAGAATTTTCTGCACATAGGATCATGTCATCTGTAAATAGGGAAAATTTTACTTCCTCATTTCCAATTTGGATGCCTTTTATTTCTTTTCCTTGCCTAACTGCTCTGGGTAGAACTTCCTGGACATTGTTGGACAGCAGTGGTTACAGGAAGCATCCTTATCTTTTTCCTGATCTTAGAGGGAAGACTTTCAGTCTTTCATCATTAAGTATGATGCTAGCTATGGGTTTCTCATATATACCCTTTATTTTGTTGAGGAAGTTTCCTTCTATTCCTAGTTGTCTACATGTTTTTATCAAGGAGTGTTGGATTTTGTCAAATGCCTTTTCTGTATCAATTGAGTTGACCACGCATTTATTTTCCCCTATCATTCTGTTAATGTGGTGTTTTCCCTTAATTGATTTTCTTATGTTGAACCACCCTTGCATACCTAGGATAAATCCCATTTGATCATGGTATATT
This sequence comes from Myrmecophaga tridactyla, assembly GCA_004026745.1. NCBI lineage: Eukaryota > Metazoa > Chordata > Mammalia > Pilosa > Myrmecophagidae > Myrmecophaga > Myrmecophaga tridactyla. The sequence goes on from PVIY010037518.1 coordinate 2,828, forward strand.
ACTTTTTTAATGTGTTGTTGAACTCAGTTTGCTAATTTTGTTGGAAATATTTGCATCTATATTAGTAAATGACACTGGCCTGTAACATTCTTTTCTTGTAGTATCTTTAACTGGCCTTGGTATGAGGGTAATATTGGCTGCACAGTATGAGTTAAGAATTGTTCTCAACTTTTCAATTTTTTGGAAGAGTTTGAGCAGGACTGGTGTTGATTCTTGTAACATTTGGTAAAATTCACTTGTGAAATCATCTGGCTTTCTTTGTTGGGAGGTTTTCAATGACTGATTCAATCTCTTTACTACTTTACTGGTTTGTTGAGATTTTCTATTTTTCACAGGTCAGTATAGGCAGTTCTGTATTTCTAAGAATTTGCCTATTTCATCTAGGTTATCTAATTTGTTGGCTTATCCTTGTTCATAGAATCCTCATACTCCTTTTTATTTCAGTGGGGTTGGAAATATTGTTCCCTTTTTCATTTCTGATTTTAGTTATTTGTATCCTCTCTCTTTTTTCTTCATCATTCTAGCTAAGAGTCTGTCAATTTTACTGATCTTTTCAAGGTTTGTCAATTTCATTGATCTTTTCAAAGAACAAAGTTCTTTGAAACAAACAAAGGTGTTATTCTCTTTATTGTTTTGTTTTTGGTTATATATATTTTGTTTTCGGTTATACATACACATACATATACTGTATTGTGGGGGTCACATTTCATTGTTTTTCCATGTGAGCATCCCATTATTATAGCACCATTTGTTGATTTTTTTTTTTTGGAAGTGAATGGACTGGGAATCAAACCTGGGTCTCCAGCATGGCATATTTTATTTTGTTTTTAATTCTCTATTTCATATGTTTCTACTCTAATCTTTGTACTTTTCTTCCTTCTGCTTGCTTTAAGATTTAGTCTGCTCTTTATTTTTCTAGTTCTCCCAGTTTTGCAGGTAGGTCTCTGATTTGGAATCTTTCTTCTTTTTCAATGTAAGCATTTAGAGCTATATATTTCCCTCTCGGCACTCCCTTTATTGCATCCCATAAGTTGGACATGTTATATTTTCATTTTTATCCACCTCAAGATACTTCTTAATTTCTCTTGTGATTTTCTTTTTAACTCACTGGTTGTCTAAGAGTACACTGTTTAATTTCCACATATTTGTGAATTTCCATTTCTCCCTCTGCTATTGATTTCAAGCTTCACTCCACTGTGTTCCAAGAAGATACAAGTATATAATTTTTTAATTTATTGAGACTTGTTTTGTGACCTAATATATGGTCTCTCCTGAAGAATGATCTACATGCATTTGAGAAGAATGTATATTTTGTTGTTGGGAGAAGTGGTTTTTTTGTGTGTGGGGGAGGGGGTTGCATGGTCCAGGAATCGAACCTGGGTCTCCCTCATGGAAGGCAAGCATTCTATGACTGAATCACCTAGGCCCCTTTGAGAGAAATGTTTTATCTATACCTGTTAAATCTAGTTGACTTAAGAGTATTGTTCAATTCTTGTATTTCCTTATTCTTCTTCTACCTAGGTGTTCTATCCATCATTGAAAAGTGGTGAATTAGGTTTCCAACAATTAACGTAGAACCATTAATTTCTCCTTTCAAATCTCAAAGTATTTGCTTCATATATTTTGGGGTTCTGCTGGTAGCTGCACATATATTGTTATGTGTTCCTGTTGAATTTTATTAGTATATATTGACTGCCTTTGTTCCTTGTAACTGTTTTTTACTTAAAGTCTATTTTATGTGCTATTAGCATAGCTAATCCAGTTATCTTTTGGTTACTACTTACATGGTATATCTTTTCTATCCCTTCAAGTTCAACCTACTTATGTCTTTGAATTTAAGGTGACATGCATAACAACATATAGTTGGGGTCATGCTTTTTTATCCATTCTGCCAATCTCTGCTTTTGACCTGAGAGTTTTATCCATTTATCCATTTAAATAAGACACTACTGATAATAAAGGACTTTCTTCTGACTTTCAGCTATTCAGCCTTTGTAAGCCATATCTTTTTCATCACTCAGTTCTTCCACTAATGCTTACTTTCATATTTATTTGATTTTTTGTATTGTGATATACTGAGTCCCTTCACATTTCTATCTGGTATCTTTTTCGTGTATTTTCCTTGTGGTTACCATAGAATTAATCTTTAAGATCCTAATATATAACAGTCATATTTGATTTGATACCAACTTTATTTCAATAGCATACACATACATTGTTCCTATATCCCTCAGACCTCCCATCTTTTTGTGTACACGTCTACAAACTATGTCTTTGAACACTGTATACCCAAACCATAGATTTATCATTACTTTTTAGGTATTTGCATTTTAGCACCTGTAGGAAGAAAAAAATGTGGTGTTATATACTAAAAAATACAATAGCACTGACACATGGAATTAGCCAAAGGGGTTGCCTTTACCAGAGGTCTTTATTTCTTTATACTGCTTTGAGCCACTGTCTAGTGTACTTTTCCTTTCAGTCTGAATAACTCTCTTTTATACTGCTTGTACGGGAGGTGTACTGGTGATAAACTCCTTCAGTTTTTGCTCACCTGGGAATGCCTTAACTGCTCCCATTTTTCAAAGTCTTGCATGACAAAATTATTTGTTGGCCACTGTCTTCTTTCGGCACTTTAAGATTTCAAAGTACTGCCTTCTTGCTTCCATGTTGCTTTTCACTTGCAGCTTTAGAACTCTCTCCTTATCATTTGCCCATGACAGTTTGATCAGTATGTGACAGGGCATAGTTTTTTCAAGTTAATCCTGTTTGGTATGCTCTGTACTACTTGGATGGGCATATTTATGTCTTTTGCAGTTTGGAAAGTATTCTGCCATTTTTTTTCTTTTAATATGCCTTCTGCCCCTTTCTAGCTTTCTTCACCTGGGACTCATATTTTACATATATATATATATCACTTGATAGTTACCCAGAGATCTCTCAGACTATTTTCATATTATTTTTATTATTCTTTTTCCTTTCCGTTCCTCAGTCTGACTCATTTCATTGTCTTGTCTTTGAATTCACTGATTCTTTCTTCTGCCAGCTCCATTCTGCTGTTGAAACCCTCCCGGGTATTTTTCATTTCAGTTATTGTCATCTTCTACTCCAGTAGTTCTGCTTGATTCCTTTTTAAAATTTCTACCTCTTTATGGAGCTTCTCAAATCGTTCAGGCATTGTTTTCCTGATATCCTTTAGTTTTCTCTGTATTTTCCTTCATCTCCTTGAACATACTGAAGATCATAAGTCCAAAGTCTGGGCTTCTTCATTGATGTTCTCTGGATTTTTATCCCTTTCCTTTGGAAGGCCCATCATTTCCTGTTTCTCTGCTTGTCTTGTGATATTTTGTTGTACATTGTACATTTTAAGATTTTTAAATGTTAGCTCTGGGATTTATTCCCTGAGATGTCTGTTTCTTGACTTTGTAACAATATGGTGACATGGCAGAGATTTTCTTGAATGTTAGCCCTCTTATCAGGAAGGTCTGCCCAAAGTGAACGCAAAGTACAGGGTCCTCTCTGTCTTTTCTGGGCCTGTGTCTCTTCCTGGCTTGTGCTTACTAGTGGCCTTAGGTGTTCAAACCTCCTCTATTTCCCAGGAGGCAGACCTTCTTCTTCTCCGGGGTGTTCCACTGCTGGATTTAAAGCAGGCAAGCCTTGTCCCAGGCTGTCCACCTCAATCATTTCTCCCACTGCTTTCACTGTCTCAAGCTGTTTTGCTTGGAGGACAAATTTTGGAAGGGGTGGCATACCAAAGAGGAGTCTCCCAAGTTAAATCTTTTCCAGCCAGAACAAGGCCAGGGACCACAAAGGGAGCATCAGCTGGCTCCATACTGCCCTGGTGAGGGTCCCAGAGGTAACATTTTAAAATATTAAAATGTACACTGTACAACAAAAGGTTATAAGACACATGGAGAAACAGGAAACGATGGCCCCTTCCAAATCTACAGGGAGTAAATCTGCATCAAGACGCTTTCACAATGCCTGATTTACTGCTCATACAATACAAAGCATGCTGAGGCTTCCCGAGCAATCCATCAATTGCAGTTATCACTGGGTTCAAGTGAGGTGACACTTCACTGAGTTGTCTTTGGCTCAACAAAACTACTTTTCTTAAGTTTGAAGACATTGAGTAAGTGGAATTCTTCGCATCTAGCGATATATAAAATCTGTCCTGTCTGCAAGAACTCAGGTGGTCTGTGACTGTGCCCAAAATACCTTTTGGTAAACAGGAAATGACTCTTTGACCAACCTGCAGCATAAGAAAATAATTCTGAAATAGACATTTATGGTCCCATAAAAAATTACAAATTATTAATTTTGCCATCTGAATAATGCACACTAGGAAATAAGAATAGAAACAGCAGTACAGAATTGTGCTGGGAGAAATGAGATGCATTAGTATGGGACTAAGCATATTTTTGGATCTCCCTGTAAAACCATGCAGCACCTCTTAAATATTTTCTACAGAAGTATTCCATTTCCGATTATACTGCTGAATTTTTAAGCATGACTATGAACAGAATTACTCTGATTAGATGATTATTTTTTGCATTAAGCTTCCTCTTCTGATTATCCCTGGAGAGCAGGAACTAACTCTTCTTGAATCTCCTGAATGTGTGACACTTATTTTCATTAAAATGTTCTTGAGGTTTTTGAAAGTCACATCACAGTGGTGGTTTGTGAGTTTTAATATTTGGCTCATCTGCAGTCTTCTCTTGGCACTGGGTGTCTGTCATCTTCCCAATCTAGTTCACAGGAGCTCATCAGTTACAATGCAGAACCCTGATGACATTCCTCTAGAGCCATGCCTGTCTTCCGTTCTCACTGCCCACTCCTTGCCGGACTCTGCAATGACCCTAGCATTACAGTGGTGGTTTTTGGGGGGAATTTATCAGTGCCTGTTGCATAACAGGTGATCTATGTTGGGTGACAGTAAATGAGTGAATGTACTACTGCACGTGGTGATGAACACACACCCAAGCTTATAAATAAAAGACCAAACTCCCCCTAACCGCTGCCTCCCTTTCAACATGCCCTTTCTCTCCATATTAGAAGTTGGAGATAGATTAGGGGAGATACATAACTTCTCAAAAAGGAAGGTGTGGACTGATGGGAAAAACTGAGACACAGAGCTCTGGAAGTTTTCCTTAGGGAAAGAGGCAGATTACCGTAGAAGGAAGAGAAGCAGGGTCTTGGGTTTCAGGACTACTCCCTTTTGGCTGCGCGGACAGTTCTGAAGTCATTAAATGGTCAAAAACAGGAGACAGATTTATAACAAACTGACTTGTTAGAAAAAAGAGTTAGGTGTACTGCTCAAGTGGCTGTCTCATATTTAACTAGTGGATTAGGTAGATCAAACCCTAGGCCCGAAAGAATCACTATTGCAATGAACTATTTTTCATATTCAACTCTCCTAACTATTCCTATCTGAGTATAACTGGTTTCGAGGTGGTAAAAGGACATCCCCCAATCCAACAGTACACCAACTCTGTAATTATACAAAAATGTGGAAATCATCTGTAATGTCTATGTTTTCCAAAGCATCATTCCCAATAGTTTCATTTCTCCTCTTGACTATCAGCCATAAGCTTACATTTTTTTTCCCCAGATGCATTACATGCATTTTTCCAACCTGAATTTTTACTTGGCTACTTTCTGCCCATTTCCAATCTCTCTAGGACCCTCAAAGTTAATTTCTCATTCCTTCCTAGTGGGATCTCTCAGTTTAATTTTCATCTGTGAATTTCATCAGTGCCCCCCTACTCTCTCTTACAAATGATCAAGACTGATGGTAAACAAGACAAGATTTACAGTCAATCCCTTCCCATAAAACTAGCCAAGCAAATGACAACCATATTTGATTACATATCCAGAAATGCATCATTGTCTTTTAAATTGGGAAGAGAAAAAGAAAAGGAGAAGGGAAGGGCAGAAAGATTTGGTTGATTTGATTAAAATTTATTTAACACTTAAAATGTCCATATTGCACCAGACATTCTCAATTAAGTCTCTAAGGTAGGAAACTGGCTCCTTACAAAACTGTATTAAATATGATTCCTTCTGACTCTTCATAGTGAGCTATTTCATATTACTCTTAAAACCCGAGAAGGGTCAAATTAATTTAACACAGTGAGGCAAGCAGTCATTTATAACATTCCATGAAGATGCCAGAATCAAATAAAACTTCAGATTGCCAGAATGCACACTCCCCTCTCACCTGTCCTAAAATTTTCACATCACTACTTCAGTTTAGACAATAAAGGCAAGATCTTCTCTCCAGATAGTTACTGCTAAAATAAAGGAATGATAAAAAGGAGTGTACAGTTGCCAATGACTTGTTTCTTTGAATCCCATTCCAATGAATACATTTAAATTTAAAGCAAAGAAGGAAGAGACAAAAGAATCTTAGGTGGCAGGGCAGGGTGCAGGTAAGATCCCATATAAAAAAGGCAAGACTTCTCCAACCCCAAGGCAGCTGTGGAATAAAAGAAATATTCAAGTTAAAGGTGAGTTTGATGGGGCACCACAGGAGTCTAAGAGGGTGACCTCCTAAAGAGAGACTAAGGGGCAGAGAGTTTGTCTTCATCTCCTCCCTGTCTGCCTGCTCAGTGATGGCACTACAATTAGCCCAGTTACCTAGAAGCCATCCATGATGTCTCCCTCAGCCATTCAACTAATCACATCTTTTAAAAATAATAATAATTGTACCTCCTAAATCTGTCACAGCCATCTATTCTCTCCACATCTACTGCAACCAAGCTAATGCACTATTTCTCATCTAACTGATCTCACCACCTAACTGATCTCTCTGTATCCTCTCTTGCTCCATCAAATTTATTCTCCAAACTGCATCTAGAGTGTTCTTAAAAAGCCAAAATTCTATCACAGACGTCCCATGGCCTTGTTTGATCAGATTCCACTCATCTTTTGTCTCTGTCCTCCTCATTTACCAGGCTTCTGCTCCATTAGCCTTCCTCAAACTCTTTGAAGATTCAGGCCTACTGCTTTAGAGATTTTGCATAAATAGTACCCTTTGCCTGGAAATCATTTAATCTTCCCATCTCCTTTTTACCTCATTTTACAAATTCTTCAGAGCACAGCAAAAAGCCACTTACACAGAGAGATCTTTCCTCTCTGTTCACATACTTTATTTTTTCCATTAAAATATCCAGTTCTAATTATTATTTATATAGGTTATTTATGATATATTTTAAAGCTATATCTTTATACCATTAGACTATAAGTTCCATGAAGACAGAATTAATAAATCCTTTTTTTTTCTTTTTCATTCTCTTTATTTTATCACTCCCCTTTCCCCATCTCTATTTTTCTCTGGAAGACACATCAGAGCAATATATAAAAAAATAATAAAGGAGATGAATTCCTTTTTAAAAAGGAAGTTAATCATGTTAAATCCTTAAGAAATAAAGCACATAAATATCTTCAACAATTAACTATACAAAAAGACTCAATCAGCCAGGGCTGTTGTCTTCCTTGGTGAATTCATTCATTTTTAAGTCATAGCTATCACTTTGCTACAAACAACTCCTAAAATCTGTCTAGTCCCAATCTACCCCGGAGACCCAAGACCAGCGCTTTTCTTTGTCTGCTTGACTTAGATCTCTAACTGGCATTTTAAACCTCAAATACTCAAGATCAAATTCATCACATTTACTAGAAATATCTTTTTATTAAATCTCTCCAACTGTCAGGTCATCCATGCTTGAAACCTCCTGCCCATCCGAACCTTCCTGTTTTCTTGATCCCTATCAATCAATTGACAAGTCTTGGAGATCCCAACTCTGCAATCTCACTCCTCTCTTCCTTCACTCCCATTATAGCAATTGTCTAACTAGTCTCCTGACTCCAATCCAACCTGTACACTGCTAGCATCAATCAAGCCTAAACATAATTCTGAATAGATCATTCCCCTTCTCAAAGACCCTCAAAGAATTATGATACTACTAGACCTGTTTATCTTAGCCTTCAGCCCACGTCCCCTTTTGATAAATGTCTTTTTGTACTTTATATTACAGAAACAACAGAGATTTTTTGCATTCCTTAAATATAAAATTAGAAGTTTCAATGTGCTTTTTCAAACCCTGCCTATCATATTCATAGCTCTGTCTGGGAATCACCGTTATTAGACTATGAGCTCCAGGAGGTAGGGCTTGGGCCAAGGCCTAGGACATGGCAGGCATTCAATAAATGTTTATTAATAAATCACTAAACCCTGACATTGAGGTCATCCATGATATAAGCTCAGTCAATCTTTCCGGTTTTATATTCTGTGAATCCCTACTTGCACTTCACCAGCTAGTCAAATTATTCCAGTGGTTCTCAAAGCATGGTCCCATTACCAGCAGCATTAGCCTCAGGAGCGAACTCATTAGAGATGCAGATTCTCAGGTACCAGCCCAGATCTACTGAACCAGAAACTCTAGGAGTAGAGTTCAGCAATCTGTGTTCGTATAAGCCCTCTAAGCCATTCTAAGGCACATTTAAGTTTAAGAACCACGCAAGTCTGGTGTAAACATTGTCCTTCCTACCTCCATGACTTTACTCTTAAAATTCCTTCTGCATAGAAACATGCCAGGACCTATTCTGGTGCCTGGTCAGTAAATGTTATCTAACCATTATCAAGGCAGAAACTCGACAGTACTCATCTGACAGCCCTCATAAAACTTAAATGGAATCAGGCATCTTTTTAAGTACGCACTATTTCAGTTGCATTTCAGTGGTATAATGTCGCTATCCTAAGAGTGTAAACTGACTACATTTCTGCATATTGTAGGGGTATTCATACATTATATACCTCTTAGCCTTCAAAGCTTGTTACAGATTTTGTCATTTTGGGTGATCCTGAGAGGAGATACCTAGTCTTAATGTTAAAATTAAAAGAGCTAAAAGCATAAAACTTAAGGCTTCCAATTTTCCAGAGTTGAAGGCAGATACTCATTGATATATAACTGTCCAATTTTTAAGTGTCAAAATCACACAATGGCTCCTGGGAGTTGGGTGAGATTTATGGCTAACCTTGGATACAAATAAATATATATATATATTTATATAAATACATAGGCAAGCAAAGACTTGCCCTAATGACATTATGCAAGAAGAAAATTTATGCTGAGGAGCAACAGAAGCTGACATTCCCAGGCTGAAGAAAATTCCCCTGTGCACCCAGAAAAAAAGTCAACCCCCCAAACATGAAATGGAGGAAGTCATTTAATCAAAAATTAATAGAAGTACAATGGTCCATTGTCTTAAAGGAAAAAAAACATGTGTAATGAAAGTCCCCAAATGCATACATACACACACTCACTCATTGTCACATGCATGCACGAGGGCCACAAATGCGAGGTCGTAGAGGTTATTTAAATCCTTTTAAGGGAACAGGATGCATTTTTGGTACTAAGTTAAGAAATGACTGGCAGCAATTACCAAGTATTTATAATCAGAGAATATTAAGAGTTGGGAGAAATCTTAGATTATCTAGGGCACTCTTTCATTTTGTAGATAAGGAAATAACCTCAGAGAGATTACGTAACTTGCCCCAAATGGTAGATCTAATGACAGCAGAGCCCAGGTTCACTTACCAGCACTCCAACATCTAGCCACAGCCAAGACCTGCTGATGGCCACAAGAACCAGAAAGGAAAACGTATTACGCACTTAGGCAAAACCACCTGTTTTAATTAAATCCATCTCATCATTCACCAGATGTGTGAACCTCCTTTTCTAGTTCTTTAGCGTGCTCCTAACAAATTGTGGTAAAGTCTAAGACAGGCTCAGAAAAAATGTGCTTTCAATGTTACCAAGAACTTAAAAGACAGGGTCATCTGGAATTTAAATACAAGCAGCTCTGGGATATGGACTAGGCTTCTGCTATCAGAGGAACCCCAAAATGGGTTAAGGAAATGATAAGAAAGATCTCCAGAAGGCTTTATTGCTTTTAGTTCAAAAGTCATGCTGAAACCATTTTTTTTCTTTTTTTAAAAAAATACTTTTAATTCTCTGGCTGGCCAGGTCCATCTTCAAGTTGTGGTTTCTGTAACTTCAGAGAGAACGTTTCTTAACCTTTTCATTCATTTTTTAAAATACACATCAAATCCCATTTTGATAATGAAATATACAAACTCCAGTCCAAACTCCACTCATTTTAGGTACTAACTTTAAAACAAATGTTTAATTGGAGTAGTTTAGATCTGGGAGGGACATTTAGTGACCATCTAATCCAATACCATCATTACATAAAAGAAGGAATTAAGACTTCTGACTGACACAACTTTAATACAGCAAAAAGTTTGATAATCCTTTGGGATTAATGTATACAGAGGTGGTACGAATGCTTACTGAATATTCTGTCAAAATTTAAATGCACAGGTCACTCTATATATTTCATTCTTCCTTGAAATACTGTGAATACACATTACTTTCAAATTGAAAAAAAAACAACACAGAAATGAAAAGGCAGATTTGCTAATTATCTAAAGGCTTTAAGATTTTAAAAGTTTAGATAATCTGGTAAAACAACAACAACAGAAGTTCAATAGCATTACTATGAAAAAACATGATCATATAGAGAAGGTTTTTTTTTTTTCTCTAATTCTCAAATATGCTCTTATCCATCCTCATAATATCGCAAATCATAGGGTAGAAAATAGCAGGTGAGAAAACATAAAAGTCTTTCCAGGGATTGACTCTGATTGACAGATATCAAAAACACTAAACTTTTAAATCACAGCTTAGTGAAGAACAAAAGCTTTACTACTCTGCACATCTAAAGAAACCGAAGCACAGAAAGATAAAAATTGTTAAGCAGAGGCAAAAAAAATGCATTAATAGCCTTTAAATATAAGACTTCAAATTCAGCCTTTACACCTTAGGTAACATTTCAGTCATTTCCTTTGCTGAAGGGAACAGGAAAGGATTCGCAGACCTTATTCTCGACAACCTGTGCAAATGCATATTGACATACCTATTGTTGTTTCGGCAATTTCGACAGTTAATGCACTCCAGTGGGTCGGCCTGAGGCACTGCCACGTATGTTCCGTCGCCCTTGACAGGAAGGAGGTCCAGGGAAGTAGAAAAGAAGAAAGAAGGTTGAAGGTGCCATAGACCAGTAAGCAAGCGACCCCACGGCTACAGGCCAGGTCAAAAATTAATGGATAGTGACAATATTGTAAGTTATTGATTATATACCAAGAATGGAATGATCATATGGTAAGAATGTTCGTGTTTCTATGTCATGTTTCAAAAAAATAAATAGCAGACACATTTATATGGTTGCTATATTTGAACCAACTCCCCTGAGCAACATTATTCTCATCATTATTTAAACCTATTTATTTAGAGTTTGGTGGAGTTCCAAATACTAAACTGTACTCCAAAAAATCAACTGCCATGTCTTTCCATGAAGTTCTGGGACTGGAAAAGGGCAAATGAATGGAGGGAGAAGTTAGTCACTTCCCTTCGGTGTTTCAATTCTGACTGAAGTTTCATGAGGTTTCAAATCTAACAGGAGCTTCAGATACACTATAAACCATTCTTTTTTACTTTTCTGGCAGTCATGGAAAAATCTTATGTGGTACCAGTTGGAGAAACAGTGTGAAATGTATATGAATGATGTCAAGACAACCCCATCTTCACTTTCCAGTAATTATTCCAATTAGCTGTGCTCACTTGATGACACTAAGTTTTAAAACATGTTCCACTTCTCCAGATATAGCAGATTCTCAGCCAGCAATGACTCGGAGGGGTGTGTTAATATTCTGATGTTGCTTTTGGCGGAAACTGCCCAGTGATTAAGAAAAATGCCCAGATTCACACATATCTCACTGTGAAATGTTCACCTGACAATCCCAACAACAAGAGTTCTTCAAAATGAAGCTAAAAATGGAACTGGCCTTTTTGCTCAGAGTCAGAATTCTGCTTGCAGATGAAAAACAGCAGAACTGAATTTGATAAAGGTGGGAAGGCTGCTACGCTGCAGGCCTTCAAAGTTAGGAAAAGTTCAGGCAATTGTTTTTCCCTAGAATACTTTCCATTTCCACTCCTCTCATAACAACCACCAGAATCTAAGCAAACGAAAAGGTGGAGACTTTCACTCAGCATTCCTGATCCAACTAACAACAGGAACTAGTAAGAAAACATTGAGAGAAAGAATCTTTCTAGTCTGTATTCAGTCTATGAGGGCAAACGCCAAAGATCCAGAGAATGGAGTTAACAACCTGTGGGGTGAAGCATTTATTTGAATTGCTAAACATGTTAAGCTTAATGCAGCGATTTTTATGATCACTGATGTTTTTTAAATTCCCCTACTTCCTCTTACCCAGAAGAGGAGGTAAGAAAACTCATAGATTAGAGTCACAGATGGTAACCTCTGAAATTGTACTCTAATGGGGCAACTATTACTTAAATGGCAACTGATTGTTCAAAAAACCAAAAGTACTGTGTTCAAATGCTAAAGCAGACATGAGGCTTATTTTTCCATTTTATGGAAATAGCACATGCTGCTCAAACTTTAAGGCTCTCTCCCCTCAATTTTCTTAGACAATGTTCATAGATTGGACTACAAATGGTGACCAAAAAAAAGTTTAAAAAGTCTGAATATAAGCTATGTGCTTCTACACCAAACAATGAAATTATTATTCTCTTTCAGTAATGAGATGCACCAAAGCAAATTAAGTAAATTAATTACTTTTTCTACAATACACAAAAAGCTATTAGATTTCTGGCTTTAAGATATAAATACCTAAAAGAGTTCTGTTCTCCAAATGTAATATTTTGCTAAGTATTAAAGCTGAAGATGAAAAAAATTCTAAAGTTCTTCAAATTTTAGCACACTGTGGGTTAAGATAAATTAATCTGTAATAGTAATAATGACAAAGACTGAGTGCTTAATTTGACCAACTCTGCATATTATTTATTTAATTGAAAATTACTGTGGATATGCATCCAAACAATGTAATGAATCAAACTTTCTAAAGTGAAGAGAACAAGCATAAATCTAATATGTACTTGTCATTCTCTTTCCATATCTAAAATTAAACTATCTTAGCTAATCATCCCTGAAAAAAAGCAACACAGTTTTAAAGGTTTTTCCCTCCTTGTGGCTAAAGAAAACTAATGGCACAGAATGCAAAAATCATACAGACAACTGCAATAGCAACAAAATATACTGAGTGAGAAAATCGACACAAAGAAACCCAGGGTAGGTCAGAATTCACAATCTGGCAGTCTGCAGACATGTTTGGCCCAGCCTATACAGTCCTTTCAAGAATTTCAGTTAGCTATCAGCATGTAAAAATCTGGCAATTTCACCTAGATTTATGGGTGTTTTGAGATATCAGAAAACCTGGTACCCGGGGGCCCTCACTTCTGCATGGCAAGAATCCACAGTTTGGAAATACTAATGGTCAATGAAAGGAAGGGCTAAGGGCTATGGGATGTATGAGTTTTTTCTTTTTTCTTTTTATTCCTTTTTCTGGAGTGATGCAAATATTCTAAAACTGATCGTGGTGACGAATATACAACTGTGTGATGATATTGTGAGCCATTGATTGTATTCCATATATGGACTATATGTGTGTGAAGATTTCTCAATAAAAATATTTTTAAAAATTAAAAAGAATCCACAAGCATCAAAAGCATGTGATCTTTCTAGTTTGCGACAGCCTCTACCGCTGCTTACTCCCAACTTGCTCACTCAATTTCATTCTCTGCCTGACTCTTCCAACCATCTGGGTTTTCAGACCCTCCTCTAAACAAATCAGACTGAAAGTATCTGGTCTGAAGCTAGAGATGGGTGAACAGTTAGCTAATGACACTGAACTTAATTGTAAGGGAACAGATAGAAGTGGAGGCAGTTCACTAGCGGGTCTATAAGTAATAGTACCATACTGAAGATACAGGACGTATCTGGTCTGATCTATGCCCCTTGTTATTTCCATTTCATCTCAGCGCAACGACCAGCCTATTCTTCACTGGTATTCCAGTGTCGGTATTAGGTAATTAAAAAATATAAATCAAATTGATGGAACACAACTATTATCTGAGAGCAGACGCCTTCTAAAGATTGCTCTGGATTAAGGGATTGCCAGCGGTACATACTACCTCCATTCAAGGGCATCTGCGGGGTTTTCTATATTTTAAAAAGCCAGGTATGCTGACCCTACAATGCTCGCACCTTGGCGCCCTGAGGACCATGGAAGGCTCTTCCTCATAATGAGGTCTCTTACATTCACTAGATGGTGAGGATGCTCAAAATCCATACGGGTCCTGGTTAGAGAGTGGGCATGGCTGGAGTAGAGCCTTCCTTTCACACTGCTGTTCAGGACGTCATCGACCCCTCCAGGGACCTTATGGTGAAGATGGGAGCAGCCACCGCTGAGGCTTCCATTGTTCAAGAAGCTGCCGTGGACATTCCCGTTAATCCGATTTGCGCCGGACAAAGCAGTGTATTCTGCCACCTGCCCATTAATAGCTGTCCCTTGGTAGAGATATCCTGGTGGGTCATATTCTGTTGAGAGAGGGAAAAAATAATAATAATTTAAAGTGAAACTGCAAATACACGAAAATCAAACATTCTAATACTGTTCTTTTAAAGGTTACTTGTGAGATATACTTTAATAAAATCTTGTTATCTCTTATTTCCTTTATAGTATGGAGGCAGCTATGAACTTTGAGTTAACTGTGACTCTGTCAGTGGGAAGAGAAATTAACCAAGGAGAAATTACTCAAAAGAGAACTTAAAAATGGTTCAAGATGAAACTATCAAAATACTGGCAACTTCAAGAACAAAGTGTTTCAGCTCTTACACTCAAAATACAGAAAGAAATTATATAAACCACAATTTAAAAAAAAAACGACTAACTTTGGGTAGGATATTTCAAATAGCACTAAACTACACTTTTGGGTAAAAGGAAGGAGCTCTGTGCACATTCACTAATGTTTCATGTAGTATTGTGATGGCTAAAGTCAATTCAGAGATTTTGGGGTACTGAAGGAAAAAGCCTAGTTATTCCATTTCCTTAGATTAAAATTATTTGAACAACTGCCTCAAAATTCCAATTTCTAGGGGCATACCTTCCAGACATATTTAGGAAAAGTGAAATATTCCTTAGAAAGTGCAGTATCTAAAACTGGACAAGATTTGTCATCAAAATTTTGATAAATGCTTCAAAGTTTCACAGCCAGCTCGGGCTGGATTAGGTGTCTCCTCTTTCCACACCTTTTCCAGTTACGACACTTCTAGAGTGTTGTAACAGTTCTCGAGTTACGACTCTGTCACATTGCCAGTCTACTTCCTTATCTTCTCCACGAGGCTATAAACTTTGACAGGGCAGAGGCCATGTCCATTTTACATACCAACATATTTCCACGGTCCAGCATGGTGACTGGCACAGAGAAGTTAATCAACAAATAACTTCTGAATGGATGACAGAATGAACACTATCATAAATTTTCATTTTAAAACATATTATCAGGTTGCAAAGGAAAATGACTTTATTAGATTATTCTAGTTCAGAATAATCATTTTCTTTGAATGACTTGACATACACTCACACAACCAAAGGGAACAGCATGAAAACTATTTAGCAAAAGGCCCAGATGATGACCAAATCTCTTATTCTGACACCACCACCACCTCTGTCCCTGCTAATCTCTTGAATGGCACCAAGCCAATCCAAATGTATCACTTATTCGTCTTGGGCTATTAAACTGAAAGAGACCATTACTGGGAACTGGCTGATAGTTGCTGGAAGTGCTATCATGCTGGCATCTTCCTTTGTTTTTCTTTCATTCCTTGTTCTGAGGACAAAGGGGAAACCAAAATACTTTTTCGAACCAGAGACTAGAGTCCCTCTTTACTTTGGCTCTCCTATTTTATAATAGCTGGGGACAGGGGATAGGGGAAGAGAACTGAGAGAGAGAAAAGAGAAATGAGGTCCTAGGTTATCTGTTTTAAAACAATGCCAGCCGTGACAGTTCAACTAAACCTATTACTGAGTACATGTGTTGAAGGAGCTGCCGCTCTGGGCAGTTTGCGTACCTCAGGTACCGAATGAGGACCGCGCTAGAGGACCGCGCTATCTTCAACTGTGAGTGCTATTTGGTGACAGTGACTTAGAAAACTCTGCATTACCTTGTTTTCTACCATGTCCTTTCTTCTCCCAGCTGACAAGATTTGTAGCAGAATGATGATGTTCTTACAACAACTGCAAAGTCCCTGCTTCAAGGACTCATCCTCTTTGGTGGTCCAACAATGCGAGAGATTCCCAGCACTAAATCAGCTACTTAGAGAGAGACCTGCTTAGTTTGGGTTTTGTTATTTATTTCTCCTGGGCAATTTAATCTGATGCTCCACTTACTTTGGCTTACAACTAAAATGGTTTTAAAGTCACCTCCTCTGAGTGAAGAGCGTCTAGCATATTTTATACAGTGACATTAACACACTCAAGTGTTAGTACTCAACATGCATTCTGGCAACTGTTTTCTATCCATCCTTGGACAAAGAGGAAGAACCATTTATGACCTACTCACTCTGTATGGTACTCTGTTGGCAGTTCTTCCACAGGCACATCGCCATGAAGGCCATCAAAATGAGGACCATCAACCCCAGCACACAGCCAACGATCAGATACAACATGTCGCTGCTCCTGGCAGGGCTGGTGGCGGGCCCAGCATTTCCTCCACCCCCTGAAGAATTGGGAGGGGTACTCAAGTCTTTGACAGGATACTCCGAAGCCCCAGGAGCACGCTTCACTGGTTGAATATAAAGGAAAACATGATGTCAGAGCAAGTGCCGACTCTATAAGATGGTTTACTCTCTGAAGGAGGTCTGGCTCGGAACACAAGCCAGTCTGTTTATGTGCGTTACTGGGGTGACCTGACCACCAGGGAGTCACAGGGAGGGCTCAGAAGTTTAAAACCCTGATGTGCCTTGACTGTATACTCTGGATGGATTATACGGCGTGTGAATACACCTCAATAAAATTGCATTTAAAAAAACAAAACAAAACAAAAAAATCCTGACATGCCAGCGTTTTAGTTCTTAAACAGCCCACAACTTTTAGAGAAAACACAAGAGCAGAGGAACAGATGTACTTGGTCTAACCCAAATTGTAGGATTATCTGCTAAATTGTACTCTTACAAGACTCCCAAATAAGTTGAATGTTTAGCTCATATTCTGAATAAACTGAATAAGACTCAGAAGTAGATATTTTGTGCCCTTACCATGTGAGCAATATTAGAAGATAAGACTTTGGATTATTAGAAAAATTATAAACAATTTCAAAAACATGGTACATAATACGAAGCATTCCAAAAAAGAAAATTTGGGGAGTCCATGCAAATGCAAGAACTTTTACTTAATGCACTGCTATTCTGAGTAATAGTAATAAAAGCAAACAGCAAACAATGTTCTGTCCACAAATCACATGCTCTGAATACTTCAAATATCACATAAAGGCAAAAGAGCACATGGTCTTGGGAGCCAGGCTGCCTAGACTTACAACCCAGCTTCGTTACTTATTATTAGCTGTGTGACCTTAACCTCCATGAACCACAGTTTCTGCATATGGAAAATGGAGTAATAGTAATAGCCCTATCAAAAAGCTGTAATAAAGATCGGATGAGTTCAGTGTAAAATTGCATGGAGGTGCTCTGTCAATTTTGCTACTATTATTAGTTCTTTTACTCCATCTCTTCTGTGGCTCTTAAGAAGCCATAGTACCAAAGTGGCGTTTTAGAAACTCTACTTCAACAGGCAACATTAAATTCAAGTTCAACTTTCTAGCAATTTCACCATACCGAGAACAAAGCCGAGAGCAGGGAAAGGAGAGGCTGCCTTTCAAAGGTATGAGCTGCCATTGGGAGCTACATGAAAACTTGGCAAAGAGATTCTAAAGATTTCTGCTTCAGGTGCTAAGTTGGATCATAGGACTGAAGGTTCCTGCCAACTCAAATGGAAATAAAAAGTATTCTAAGGCAAAATGGATGTGGCAGAGAGCATACACTAAAGATCCAGGATTACTCATAGGGAAGGCCTTTGGATTTTTGCACTCGTTATTTACTCTTAATTTCTTCATAAGCCTACCAAGCTTGATTATCTGTTCTCCAACCCCTTGTTAAATTAAAAACTGAGGACAGATGGGTTGTGATAAAGGGGGAGTGTGGCAGACCCGTGAACCTCAATAAGAAGAGACAGCCAAGAATCTGAAAGGAGAAAGGAGAGATGAAAAACATAAGGAGAAACTAAAGAACTAAAGAAAGAAAAAGTGGCAGTCTATGCTCTTTGAAGGGTAGAGGACATGACTGGCCTTCAGCATCTCATTACCAGGTGCCATTCCTGAAAAACTCCCTAAATTAATGATGCAATCATTGATCACAACAATCTTTTAAAGGGTTAAATTGGGTATCATATCTTCTATTTAGGCAGCTGGAAATTGTAGCATTGTCCAGGAAACAAGCACAAATTCTCACCCCTCCCCTACCTTTGGTTTCACAGATCATCACGTTACTGAACTCGCTCTCCCCGCCTTCGTTGAAGCACTGCATTTTAATATCATAGGAGGTTTCTGGCTGCAAGTGGCCAATCATGTGCCACTGCTTTGAACCTAGAAGGGAAAAACAAAAGTTAAGCTTTATATCCTAAATGACAATGTCACCACTTAGGGTCTTTAGTATCCATCACCTTATACTGCAGTCTGTACAATAAAAATACATTTAATATAAAAAGTTTACTAACGCTCTGCAGATAAATAGCATTTCCATATTCTGGCATGAAAAAAAGTGGGGATGAGAAGAGAGAAGCTGAATTAAAGCTGTGTATGTGTATTGGTAGAGTATGATCTTTATTTCATTAAGAAAAAATTAGTGGTGAATCTTTCTTAAAATACATATTAATCTTATGCATAGAATTAAAAAAAAAAAACAAACCTCAAGTCCTATTTTATTTTAGCCCAGAAAGTCAATCCACTATATCCCTATTTCAGCCCAGCAAGTCAACCCACTATATCCGTCGACCAAAAAGCACCACTGGATGTGAGATCAACAAATGGTACCATACCCAAAGCAAGCGATCATTTACAAAAAAGGCCCACCCAAGCTCTCAATTCCATTGTCCTGGACACAAAATAAACTGACAAATAAACAAATGCCTGAGTAAATTCCTTTTAATGATACTGACAATAATCAAAAAGCAAAAACTACTCTAGGAAACTCTCAGCTTGCTCTCACCATTTCTTCTCTTTTGAGTCAGAGTTTCCAAACAACACAACTACTTCTAATAGAATAATTCTGTCATCCATGGTACACAGACAACATTCATTTAGAAACACTCCCAAACTGAATACTCTAGTATAAATCCTACTCCATTTTTATTTCCATGACCTGTGACAGACTTTAATAAATGGGGACACATTTGCCAGATTTAATGAACTCTTCAGGCATTTTTAATCTCTCCTAGAAAATTTCTCTCCAAACTATATCCACTGTTTCTTAAGAACTCAACTGTACCACCAACTGATTTAAGAAATTAAAGGGAGAGAAAGAACAAAACAAAACAACACATACCCAAGTCAAATATACTTGGCTGACAGGATCAATACCACCAGGCTCTTTTCTAATACACATGCAACAAAATATTTCAGTCCAGAAGCGGAAGCCGCCCTTTCCAGGTTACCAATACAAAAACCCTCGCTCAAAGGGACCCATATTTAATAAGGAAGATAATCTGCTTGTTTTAGAGTCAAGGGTCTTTGAAAGGCTTAAGAAGGGAGCTTCCCTGCCCCAAGGGGACCCAAAAAGAATCTTGACTCAAATACTGGCTAAAACTATAGAAGGCTTATTTCTAAAACTCCAGAATTTTTCCCAAGACCCCTTAATTTTCTTCATCCTTAGGTCATTTCTGACCAGGCACGCTACTCATCAAACTGGGTTTCTGAAATGCTACCAATAAGAGAAGATAGTTAAAGTAATACATATCTCGTTAGGGTAATATTCAATCATTATGGAAGTCTTCCGAAAGCTAAAATTACTGGAAATATTAGCAGAAAGGTGGATTTTTTAATTGATATTAATGAATATAAGGTATTGAAGTACATTATTAGTTTAAAACCAACCAACCAGCATATCCGTTGGTTAACAGGCAATTTTTTCCAAAGGATATTCTAGAAAAGGTAAGTATTTACCACGAGAGAAAGCAGAGAACAGATTAAAGATCAGGAAGACTGGTGCTTTGATTTATTCAGAACTAAAGATCTGATAAAGCATTCATGAAAAAGCATGAATATACCGGAAACATTTATGGTTTATCAAAATGTGGTACTTAATGCAGAAGACAGAACTTAAATAATATGATTGTTCTTCTCTTACAGTACCCTTTTAGAATTCAACTGAGTTTCAATTTTTTTCAAAAGCTTAAACAATTTGGGGTCAATCTTCATATGTAATCTAAACCTTCACCTTAAAGAAAATCTCCCATATAGGGGATGAAACCGTCTGTTTCTGGGTTGGAGAGAAAAGACCAATAGTTTCCAATTGCCACAAAAAGAATTTCAAATGCATAAACTTGAAAATAAGGACTAAGCAAATTACACAGCACAGTGAAGCCCACTTAAACATCTAAATGCTTAGTATATCACATTTATAAATAAGCTCTCTGTGAAACATAAAGCAAACTCCCATTTGCAGAAAACACAGTAGATACAAAAACTTTCTTTAATTACCCAGTTCCATGCTCACTATTCACATCACAGAAGTTTGTAAAAGTCCAAAGATAACTAGAAAAGAATAAAGTTTTAAAACCGTTTACCCATTTTCATAGGGCAGAATTAGGAAGGGTGGGGACGAGAGAAATAGAGAGACAAAGACTGACAGATACTCTTTTATTTACATTTACCTTGTTTAATAACTGTTTTATAACAAATGTTTAAAAATAAAAAATTTAAAAATAAACCTGATGCCCTTACCCCCCCAACCCTGCTCAACTAAAATGAAAATCTAACAAGCAGAACAATCACTATAATTATCTTTCCATTTCTTTTTTATAGACTTTGTACTGAATTATAATATGCATATGGAAAAGTTCACATATTCTAACTGTACAGCTGAATGAACTTAACTGGACATACCCATACCAAATACCCAGGTCAATTAACAGGACATAACTGACACCCCGAATTCCCCCTTCACAGCCCTCCCAGGCACCACTCTCCTCCAAGAGTTACTACTATCTTGACTTGTAAAAACATAGATTAGCTTTGCCACTAATGATGATCTTTCCATGTTTCTCCAGTTCTTTAGGTTTAAATTAAGATTTTAGGGACCAATTTCCTTCCAACTTTTTCAAATTGAGAAAAGGGGAACAATCATGCCTTTATTCAAAAAATATTTACTGAGCACTACTGTGTGTAAGATATAAAAACGGAGATCACTAAATCTTCATTATAATAGACAAAAGTAATTCCATTGAACAAACATTAAAAGCAATGCTACAATATTTAAAGAAACTTGATATTAGCATATTTAAGGTCATCTTTTTTATAAGACTTACTTATAACAAGACCTACATGTGATATTTGATGTCCAGAAATCATATGAAAATAATGTTGGTATAGGACATTTATTATTTCAAAGAACCAGAATCTTGGAGTGAAAAAAAAAAAAGACCTTGCAAATAAATCCTTCCTTAAAGCAAGCATCCCTTCAAGA
>PVIY010037519.1:0-24626 GCA_004026745.1 Myrmecophaga tridactyla
TGGTCAGGTTCATGTGTCAATTTGGCCAAGTGGTGGTACCTGTTTGTCTGGTTAGGCAAGTGCTGGCCTGTCTGTTGCGATGAGGACATTTCATAGAATTAGATCATGATCTGCTGCACCCACAGCTGATTCCATTAGTAAGCAGCCAAGGGGAGTGTCTTCTGCAATGAGTGATGCTCAATCTAATCACTGGAAGCCTTTTAAGGAGAATTCAGAAGAGACAGGCTCTCTTCATCCCTGCTTCAGCTGGCGAGCCTCTTCTGTGGAGTTCGTCCAAACTCCATCGGAATCATTGGCTTCACAACCTGCCCTGTGGATTTTGGACTCTGTGTTCCCACAGTCACGTGAGACACTTTTATAAATTTTATATTTGCGAGTGTTCCCTGTTGATTCTGTTTCTCTAGAGAACCCTAACTAATACAGTATGGTATTGACCTTGCCTCTGGAAATCAAAATAAACCTGGTCTTCCTCCTAGAGTGGGATAGCATAAAGGCATTCAACAGGTCACTGACCACATACCAAATGCTGATGGACACCATAATTGCTTATGAGAGTAACAATTTCTGGTACTGTGGGCACCAAAGGGGACATTTCTGCATTCAAACACCAGCAGTTTAGAATTAGCTTCCGTGCTTTACGCAGCATTTTCACTGGCCAAAGTGGGGTATTATAGGCAGAGATAGTGGAGTGGCGGATACCCTTTTTAAGTTTGGTAATGATATTGTTGCTGCTGTACAACACGGCAAGGACATGGGAGCACTAGGGGATTCCTAGTCTCTTACTTGTCCAACAATGCTGGCCAGAATTTGTTGGGATGGGAGAACATATCCTTGCAGTTACCACTGGGAGGTGCAATAGTACAAGATGTCATTTCCTATAGTGCATTCCCCAGAGGGAAACACAACTGTAGAGTTGTTCAAAGGGCAATAGGGACCAAGTCATATGGTATCCCTTACCCATGTGGAATGGCCAAAACCTTCCAGTGCAATTTGTCACACCCTCTCCTCTGCATCTCCTGGAATAATAGTGACCTGGGTACCTGTATCCAAAAACACTATCAAAGTTTGTTCATTGCCCTCAAATTGTACTTATGCTGGGCATATGGCCTTCAATCCCCAGGGAAAGGTTGTGGAGTGGGGGAGGGGCATTTTGCCATACCCCTAGGCCATTTTTAGTTTAGTTTAGTCTGGTTAGAAAGGTCCCAGACTCTTCAGTCAGGGCTGAAGAGAGAGAAAGGAGGATCGCCAGGCTCCCCTTCCTCTACTTCCTGAATCTGGAGATGATGTGGATGGGGTCTGGCAGGGGCAGATTGTGCCTATAGAGCCTTTGGCCCTTCTTCTGATTTATGTTTTACCAAAGTTCTCCATTGGAGATCCCATCTATGGTGTCCTTTGGGATCCTTTGCTCTTGTTGCCACAAGAACATAGCTAGACAAGTAGGGTCTCTGAGAGGAAGGGGTGGGCACCAACTTATCTAGGGTGTTAACAAGCGTGCAGCCATCGCCTGGCAGTTCAGCTTCCCTGCCAGTCACTATGGCATCCACTACCCTAGCATGGGAGCCCCTGCCCCAAGCAGAAGGATATGATAACCCCCCTGAACCGCATTTCCCAGGGGAAGACTTGGGGTGAGAAAAATCAGCTTGTTACCCCACTCAGGGGACTCTTTTATAATAAAATTATAATGCCCTAACATGGAAATGGGAATCTGATACTAGGCTAAATCCTTCTGATGGGGGTTTATCCATGCACCAAAACTCAGCTGTCACAGCATGACAGCTTCCTTTCCATTACTCCAATGCTTAGTTGGAATTTGGAGGATGCCACCAAGAGTGGGATATGCTCATCTGGCTCTCTGAGAGACCCCATCAAACAGAGGCTGCAGCTCTGCCATGCCTGGCCATGGTACACCTGTAGTACCTGCAAGGTCAGCTGCCCTCTTTCCACATACCACCCCCCAACTTCCTCCTCTCTTAATTCCAACAGACTAATAAGAGTTTGTAAGGATGTGAGGGAGCTGAGACTCTTCCACTCAACCTGATTGATCAGAGTAGTTGTGGTGCCTTCATCATAAAGTCGGGATAGCTACAGGAGGAGATCCTCTCCTATCTTCTGCCCATATCTCTTTTTTATCCCATATCTTACCTTCAAAATCTTGCACTTTCATTTTCATCCCCAGGTCCCCATCTTCAGTTCTAACAGTCTCCTGAATAATGACCAGCCTCACACTAACCACAAAATGAGTTTGGGTGGCCAGAGTGCAAATATGCTTGGTTCCACAATGAAAACAGATGGAACAAGCCATGAGCTAGAGTAGCATAAACTGGGCAATGGTAGTCCCAACCATATTGATCTCAGCATGAGATCAGCTAGTCAACTCTCTGGCATTGATGGGGAGATTTTCAAAGTCCCATTTATCACCATCCTTTCTCCATCTCCCACAGAATAGAGACAGCACACTCTAATCCACTTGCTGTGGGTTAGTATGTCTAATCAGGCTGATATGATGGGTTGACCTCTCAGTTTTGCCCACAAAGCCATGAGTCCTGTATTATCCCAAATTCTTCTGTACAAAATAAATTCAGGTGTTTTATATATGTATAACCTGGTACTTAGAGATAAGAACAAAGCTGATAAGGTCAGGGTTAAGGTAATTCAGAATACAGGGGTAAGGAAGACATTGCTTGTATTTTAGGATTTCACCTAATCTTTGAGACCAAAGGAAGAGAGGTTTATGTTGTCCAGAACCTAAATTTTCAGTAGCACATAACCTAACTCAACCAGTCTGGATAGATCATTTAAACAATCCAAACACAGGGAGTCCAGAATAAGAATGAGAGCTTTTAATCCTGTATAGTTCAATGTAATGTCTGGATACATATCAGAGTATATTGAGCAATTAATCAAAACGTATGGGCAAAATCCCTTGAGGGATGGGAGAAACAATATAAGACTATTAAACTTTACCATCAGGGAAACCCTGGATACTGTGTCAAACATTGTGGACACCAAAATCAATAGGCCAAGTCCTTGATCTTGAGGCTTGCTTTTGTGAAGCTTATGTATGTAGCAGAGTAGCTTAGCCTACCTATAGGTATGCCTGAGAGTCACCTCCAGAGAAGCTTTTTTGTTACTCAGATGTGGACTCTCTCTCTCTGAACCCAATTCTGCAAGTGAAACCATTGCCCTTTGCTCTATGTGGGACATGAAATTCAGGGATGAAAGTCTCCCTGGAGGCATGGGAGATGACCCCCAGGGATGAGTCTGGCCCTGGCACTGTGGGATCAACATTGCCATCCTGACCAAAAGAGGGAAAAGAAGTGTAACTAATCATGTCTCAGTGGCTAAGAGAGTTCAAATACAGTTGAGAGGCTACTCTGGAGGTCACTGTTGTTCAAGCTTTAGTTAGACATTGCTACTATCATAACTTGCCAAACCCCAAACAAAAGCATTCCTACCAATCCTAGAGAATTCCTAGGACATTATATAAGAAACTACAAAGTTTCCATGCCCTAGGATAACATTCCAGAAACTTATAACCTCTAGAGGGTTCTCTGTACAAGATAAGTCCTGAAATACAGAGGGGCCAGCCTGTCCAGAGCATCAACTAGTTCCATCCCCCTATCCCATATTGTCAACAGCCCCCTCCAACATGAAAAAGTTAGAATGGTCATATCCCAAATAGCCCTAAAGAGAGAGAGAAAGATGAAAGGTGATGGTGGAGTAACACAGAGAAGGTTGGATTTAACAAATGAGTAGGAGTGCTGAATCAATATATAGATGTTTCTTTTAGTCTCCTGTACTTTAGAGCAGCTAGAAATAAAAACTTAAAATGGTGGAATTGTAACCTGTACTAAACTCCAAAATCTGTTCTACAACTAATTGTTGCAATGTACTCTGAAATTTATTGCTTTTTTTGCATATATGTTATTTTTCACAAAAAAGACAAAACAGAAGGAAGAGTATAATAGAGAAGATAAGATTTAACAAATGAATATGACTGCTGAGTCAGTATATTGGTATTTGTTTTCATCTCCAGTGTCTTGGAGCAGTTAGAAAAAAAATGAAAAATCATGGAACTGTAACCCATACCAAACTTTAAAATCTGTGGTATAACTACTTGTTAAAATGTACTTGGAAATTTGTTATTTTTTTGTATATATGTTATTTTTCACAATAAAAAGGTTTAGAAAAATAGTAATGCAGGGACAATGAAAGAACCACCAAAAAATGAACCCACTCCACACTTCCCCATACACCCTGCTCATTGGGCCAAAATCTGTGGAGTGAGTTGCTACAAGGTGCATCATGGGAACACAGATCAGGCATAATAATAACTTTCTGCAAATGACTGCTTTATTACTTACACAGCCCAAAGAGTCCAAAAGAGCAGGGGAAGAGATTCCATCATGGCTGGTTTCCTAGGGAGGCCAAACTGTTCAGGTCAGGGTTGTAGGGAGATGTCATCTACACACAATCCGCTTCACGTCAGAGTGGAGAAACCCTTTGCTGTTTGAGTGTGAAGTATTTATCCACTCATGGGGAAATGGGTCCTAATTGAGAATTCCTGCCCTAATAAGCATTTGGGGCAGCTTGTTATCAGATACCAGGTTTAAGGTTTGGTTGGGCCTTTTCATTAGACCTAACACCTCCCCTGGGTTGTGGAATGGAAACAGACTGAAACATCCACACACAATCAAAAAGGAGGCAGTGGGTAGTCGAGGGCTGGGAGGTGGCTGCTGAACATGTGTCCATGGTATCTCCAGAGTGGTGCTCTTACACCATAAAGAGGATTGCATTGCAATGTGTTAATTTACAAATTTCATACCTCTTAGAAAAATTTTTGATTAACCTTATTTTTAAAAATTTCTTCCTCTGGTATTTCTTCTTCTTCTTCTCCCTCCTCCTTTAAAAAATAAAAATCAGAAAAGGAAAATGAAGGAGGAGAGATATAACCCCCAATCTGGGGACTGAATCTAATGAAATAGAACCAGGGTGAGGTCCAGGATATGGTTGAGATTGGTGGAGTTGGAATCCAGAAATTGATAAGCTAATTGTCCTGAAGTATTCTAGGGTCCTCAAACGGTTGCACTACTGATTTTGTCTCAGTGTTTCCGGTGAGTTTTTTTTTTGTTTTCTGTTCTGGAATTAAATAAATATGCAGATCTTGAAAAATATCTCCAGTTAAAAGTTTAGAAAGGATTTCGAATGACCTTTTTTAGAGAAGGAAAACACTTGAATATTCCATTTGCTCTAATAATTTTACTGAAATACATATTTGTGGTATAATTAATTTGATAGGCAATAGAAAAGTTATGTCACCTACTTTACAGACAAGCTAAATATTTGCATAAATACATAATGGGTTAAAATATCCTTTCGGGGGTGCGAGGGTAGTTCAATGTCGCCTGCCATGTGGGAAACCTGGAATCGATTCCCATCCCATCCACTTCCCAAACAAACAAACAAACAAAAGAAACCAACAAAAACAAACAGAAAATCCAACAAATGGTGCTACAATATTGGGAAACTCACATGGAAAAAGAATGAAATGTGATCCTGCCATATAGCATACAGAAAAAAAATCTATTCACTTTCACTAAAAACAGCTAATATTTATAGAATGCTTTACTCAACATTTTCTTTTTATTTCATCATTTATTCATCCTTTCAGAAAACAGGCTTGAGGTCAGAAAGACTTAAGTGTTCAGAAATGCCACCTGTTCTAATTATTAGCTGTGTGGCTTTGGGAAAATTCCTAAATCCTTCTTAGTATCAGTTTTTTTCCCAGATGAATTAGAGATTAATTACCATAAAGGACTGTCGTCTTGTTTAATATTTCATTCTTCTTTACCCTCATCTCTAGCAAATCCACAACTAAATCCTGGCATTTTTTTTCCTTAAGGTATCTCACATGTGTACCCACTTTTTTCCATTTCCACTTGTTGGCATAGCATCTTCTGAATATGGTGTCAGTCTAGATGAGTGTAATAGATGTGGTGGTTATTGACCAGATCCCCATGTTAAGAGGGATGTTGTCATTGTTGCTTGCTCAAGGCTCACAGTTCTTTCCTCCAGAGAATGATCCTTGACTGACAGAGTTGGTTTGTCAGGGAAGTTATGCCCCACCCCCATCATGGTCCACAGACAATGAATAGCTGATATGGAGTACACCATGATCCATTGCCTCAAGCTGTGACCATTTGGCCACAGATGATGGAAAACTGTTGGGAGTAGCAGGGACCAGCATCCTGTTTCCTGTAACCCCTTAGCTCTTAGAAGTGAAGTGATGTGTCTGCTCTAAGGATGAATGGATCGTGGATCTAGAAGTCATAGCTTAAGACACTTAGTTCCTAGAATTGCAGCTTATCAAAGGAGGTAGAAACTGTAGCCTATAAAGGGGTGCTTAGACATTACAGACGAATCTTCTAGAACTAAAGACCATAGGCCCTTTTCCACAATTCGTTGAACTGTGTAAACCACCCCCTCCCACTACTCCATCCCCAAGACTTTTATATGATATTAGGACAGAAATCCTTCATACATCAGAATCACCTATGGACTTTTTGGAAATACAAATTCTCAAGCCCCTGCTCAGTCCTACTAATCAGAAATTCCAGGGACTCATGCTATAGATTAAGTTTACATGTGCTACGTATGGGTCTATAGTATTGCACATGGAACAGAAAGGTCAGCTGGGCCTCATGAGAGATGAGAAAGAGAGAAGACATCAGGACTCAAGGTAGTGACATGTTCAAGCAACTAACAGAGACCAATTAATGAATCTGAAGCCCAATTCTAGGAGAAAGATTTGATTGACTCAACTTGATTCAGTTATGGCCTGGCTGACAGTATCACCTGGGACGAGCATGGGTGTAAAGGACTCACATTTGTATGTGGTGATTTAGTTACGGGGAAAGGGGGCTCTGGGCTGAACAGTTGCCCTTCATATCTACAGAGTAAACATCAGGACTTATAAGACTTCAGGCCACTAATTTTGTGGATTACATTTCTTACTTTTATTAAGGTTCTTGCTAACAGTTTGATCCTTTTGTACTTTGACTATGCAGTCTTGTACTCATTTCAATATGCCTGGATATATGAAAATGAATTGTGTTTGGCAAGAAAGTTAAATTTCTACTGGAGTAAGAGGTAGTTGGATATTTGACTTTTGTATTAGGGTTTTGTTGCCTGTTCAAAATATAAATTGTATTTCCTCCAAATCTTGGAAACAACAGTTCAATAAATAACTACTAATATCACAGCTCAGGGAGTTTAATTAGCATCTTTAACTTTCACTACCGCAATATTGAAATAATATATGATACAATGAGCCTTTTTGGTTGCAAAGCTGGAAGCCCTTTTGGTAATTTAAGAAACATTTCACATGAATTTAATTTTAACTCAGACTCTAGGTAACTTAGAATTATTTCTACTAATATCTAAAAATAATCACAGATTTGTCGTACCCTTAGTCTTCCTTTGGTTTTTTTATTGTTACTAAGCATGGTTATTTCAGTCTAGGCTTCTATTACTTCTTTATAACTGATTATGCTGAATTCTTAGTGCCATACAACAAAGGAGGCCTTCAATTACAAAGATTTCATGATAGAGTCCAGGGGTCTAAGGGCCAGGCAGTAAATATTTTAGCCTTTGTGGGTCTCATTCAGTCTTTGTTGTATATGCTTCTTCTTGTCCCCCTCCTCTTCCTTTACCTCCTCCTCCCCATTTTCCTTTTTCTTCACTGTCCTTCTTTCCTTACCTTCTTCTCCTTCTCTTCTTCTCCCTTTTCCTTCTCCTCTTCCTCTTTCTTCTTTGTAACCCATGCTTAGTTCATGGGTCATACAAGATCAAACTACGGTCTGGATTTGGTCTGTGGCTGTAGTTTGACAATCCATAGTTATATTACAAAAAGAGACTTGAAAGTGATTGAAGTCCATCTTCAAACTCTCTTGTGAATATTCAATTATCTCTTTGTGATGAAATTATATGACCAAATTATGGTATAGAAAGTGTGTGAAACATGCAGAGCCATAGAAGAAAGAGAGAATAAAGCTGTAAAATGATTATATAATTACTAATAAAGAACATATTTGATAAACACCCATGTTATACAAAATATTAAATATGTATTTTTTTCCATTTAATATACCCCAAGCTACACTGGTAAGTTTAAATACCTACTTCATAAATGAGAAACAGATATGAAGAGGTAATACCACTAAGTAACTTAACTGTTTGTTGTGAGGGTTTAGTTTCAATCCCAAGTTTGTGTAGCACCTGACGCACATCCTTTCTGTGACAGACCATATTTTGACCTTCCATAGAATAGGAGTACTGCACACTTGACCACAGATTTGTAAATGCCTAAAACTCCATTCTGAAAGAATCCTATGAAATAAGGTATTATAAGAACTTTATAGGTACTTATAAAAGTTAATAACTGCTTAGAAATAATATTGTCTTCCATGATAACATAGCCTTTCAAAATATATTTGATTTTAATAGTTCCAAAGTTCTTGTCCCAATAAATTGAAGTAATTCATTACCTAAAATGTTCAACACACTTTGTTCTCTGTCTCCTTATCAGTACACTTGTTCTCATAATGAAATCATGAAATATGCAAGGAAAATGTATTATTTTTCCACTTCTTTTCTGAGGCAGCAGGACATGAAGGAAGGAACTAAAATAACCTTGCTTTTAATTGTTAGTGATGAGCTAAGACTGCTGTTGAAATCATATATACCTTAAGTTAATGGATATTTTAATAGATTACCTTTTGCGTGTTGCTTTAGCATTTAAAGAAAGTATTTTCCTTCTTTCCAATGAATATACAGCTGAACATGCTTTTCTCAAATTAGCTTATCATGACTATTATTCCATAAATGTGCATCAGATGTTATTTAAATCTAGCTTGATTGCAGATGCCCCCTACAGTTTTACTCAATTGCTTCATTCTAAACATTATGGCATTAAACCATTTAAACTAGCCATCACCATAAGTTTCATCTAAATTGTTTAATATTATGGACATAAACTCATCACTCAAACCATAAAAAGGAGATTATAACACAATAATAAGGTTACTATCTGAATTTTGCTTTTTCTAGGTCTCCAACATAGTAACAAAATATACTATCAGCTCTTAAAATATCTTTGCAAGATATAGTAGCATTTAGATTATATCTGGACTTTATAGATGAAGGATCTCATTGTGGTATATTGATTTGCATTAATGTAAAAAATAACTCTTTGACAGAACAAGAATATACCACCTCATTTTTTATTCAAATTTTTATGAACGTGTCATGGTATACTTGAGTCATTATGTAACATAAGTAAAACTAAAAGATTTTTACAACTTAGGGGGGAATATAGAATATATATGTTATAGCTGTGCTTCCCAATATAGTCGCCACTTGCTTTGTATGGTTATTTAAATTTGAGTTAATTAAAATCAAGTACAGGGCAGGCAACCGTGGCTCAGTGGCAGAATTCTCGCCTGCTGTGCTGAAGTCCCAGGTTCGATTCCCAGAGCCTGCCCATGGGAAAAAAAAATCAAATACAATTACAAATTCAGTTCCTCAGTTATTCTATCCTCATTTCAAATGCTCAATAGCCACATGTAGTTAGTGGCTACCATATTGAATAATGCAATGTAGAACATTTCTATCATCTTAGAAAGCTCTATTGGGCAATGCTGTTACAGAAATAGAGAATGACATTTTTTTCTACGGCTAGAACTGTAGTATATTATAATTTTTGTTTATGTGAAAAAATCATCTTAGGCATCTTAAATTAAAAATGTATAAGGCCAAAACCATTTACCAAAGGCAAAGTTGCAAATGAAGGGGAACATAAATAAGGAAGGAAGAAGAAAACCATATGGAGAACTATGGGTGGTGGAACAGCAACTGATCACAGAATTTAACTCTGAGCTTCTTAGCAGCCAGGGAAAAGAGGGAAAAATTTATCAGAATCAGTATTTTGCAGGAAAGGAAAAATAAGTTCATTAGTCAGGGTTCTCCAGAGAAAGAGAACTGACAGGATGTATATAAATACCTTGATGAAATTTTCGTTGAATTTCTCCAGAGAAGCTAGCTGGTTGGAATAGAGATAGAAATTCTTGTTTCTGCCTTTTGAAACAATCAATTCTCCCTTTAAGACCTTCAATGGATTGGATGAGATATCTCTCATTGTAAAAGGAAACCTCCTTTGTTAATTGTAGGTATAATTAGCCATAGATGCAACTAACCGACATGATTTAAATCTACCAAATAGCCTTATAATAACAATCAGGCCATTGCTTGCTTGACCAAACAATGGAACACTATAACTTAGCCAAGTTCACACATGAAATTAATGATCACAGACCACTGCTTGTCAACTTGACACCTATACACAGGTCCTTAAACAACACTTAATCTCTAAATAAAAGCAATAAGTCATACTTTCAGCTAACATAATTCAACAGTATAATCGTAAACATACTAACCTTCTCAGAAGGGGATACAAGTCCTTGGGTAATATTCACTCTTAAATTTGATATGTTGTAACTTAAATTCAATGACATGAAGTTAATACAACATATGTTATATGATAAGGGGATGTTTGGGCTTGCTAAAACTGTCAGAATGCAGTATACTAGAAATGGGTTGACTTTTACATTGGGGATTTATTAACTTATAATTTACAGTGGAAAATGTCCAATTCAAGGTGTCGACAGGATGAAAGCTGAACTCTGAAGTCAGGTTACTGGCATCTGGGACACCTCTGTCACGTGAGAAGGCAATTGGCTGTTGTCTGCTGGTCCTTTTCTCCCAGGTTTCATTGCTTTCAGCTTCTGGTTTCAGTAGCTTCTTCTCTGTTTTCTGTCAGTCCTCTCTGAGCATCTCTGGAGCTTTTCTCTAAATGTCTGGGGATGTTTAGAGAAACTTTGGGCTTATTCTCTTTTATTCTCTGAAAAAGGACTCCAGTAAGAGGATCAAGACCCAAATCATTCAAGGCGGGTTACATTTCAATTAAAATAACCTAATCAAAAGGTCCCACCTACAGTAGGCCTATATCCACAGGAATGGATTAAAAGAACATGATCCTTTCAATGTTATATACAGCTACCAAGCTACCACAGGGAATAAGATAAGGAAGAAAACAAAGACATTTACTTTGTGTATATATAAACATATCCATAATAAAACAAGGAAGAATAGTCATAACCATGATAATCCTCATTTCTACAACTGGTCCCATGGATGCAGCTCATGTTTATAACTGCTTTCATCTCCACCTATTCTACATTCCCTTTATCTTCAGCAGGCACCCCAGCTGGTCATGGTTTTTTACCTGGTGGGGTGATTCAGACTTTTATTTGTGAAGGGTCTGGGCCAATAATAGTCCTGCTGGATAGTGTTGCAGTTTTCTATTGACTTTAATGACAGGGCATGTTAGTACTAAGAGACGCCCTAAGGAATCTGTATTCTAGGCAAACTCTTCATTATCTCCATTTTGTGGTAGTAATCCAACTTCCCCTTGATAATCACTCCAGCCAGTACAATAATTCCCTTTTTTTGTTATTTCAGAAGAATGCAGAGCCCAAAGTGGCCAGGTAGCAGTCTTAATTCTCAGTTCAATAGAATCTGGTAAGAGAATTCCTCCTTTTGGAACTAAGACCTGTAGACCAGGAGAAGTTAAGGTTCCAGAGACAGGAAGCAAAAATATTTCTAGTGGATCACTAGGGGTGATAGTAATACCACTCCCATTTCTACCCCTTGATTCCTGGACCTGTGAATCCTGGTAATGGAAAAACAGCACCATAGAGTGGATGCTGATTTACAACATGTACAGCTTCCTGGAGAACATTGCCTCAGCCTTTCAAGGTATTGCCACCCAGAGGGCATGATGATTGAGTCTTCAAAAGACCATTCCACTATTCTATTAATATAACTGTTTCAGAATGATGGGAACATGGTAAGACCAGTGAAGTCAAAAGAGCTCATTCCTGCACTTCATTTACTGTGAAGTGGATTCCCTTATCAGAAGCAGTGCTGGTGGAATATTATTTTGTAAGTCCACAGATGGAAGTGTTAGCAGAAGCAATGCATGCAGTGGGGACAATTACATATCGAGAGTATTCCAGTAAGAACAAACTAGTTTCTTTCAGGGCACACATAGACACTTTCATGATCTTCATGTGGAACTTAAGTTGGGAATTTGAAACCCTGAGCTTAATCTTTAACAACTGTATTCAGCATTTAGGAACAACCAGCCAATATCACTATACTTTTTAACTCTACAGAATCTGTTAATGTATCAAATACACTGTCACCCAGAGCCTTTCCTCTTGTGAGCATTTGGATAGCAGAATGGAATGTTGATATTTTGTTTATCTCAATTGCTAATTCATGCCATGGACTATCAGTGCCATCTTGACCACTAGAAATAGAGTCATTATTGGCCGTTAATCTAATCAAATTAGAGAACTAATTCCCAACCCCCCAGAACAGCTCAGAATTATCACCCTTAATATTCTGTTTCTCAAGAACCACTCTTGAAACCAAAATGGGTATTTTCGGGATTCTTCAAGGAAACAGAACTGACATGTACAAATAGAAATGACTGTAGAAATTGACAAGTGCAAATTTTGAAGAATAGGCCACAAGTGGAGAACTCTGATAAAAGTTACAATGAATTCCCCAGAAGAAGCAGGTAGGCAGAAGTGGAGATACAATACTTGTTTCTCATTTCTGCAGCCATCAGTTTGCCCTTTAAGGCCTTCAACTGATTGGGTGACACTTCTCTCATTGAGGAAGACAATCTTGTTTGTATATTGTAGATGTACTTATCCATAGTTGCAATCTATTGGTTAATGGTTGACCTACCACTGGATGCCATAAACTCACCAAATTGACACATGTAATTAACCATCAGATAGTTACATAAGGTGGGCTTAAATGACTTACATTACGATGTTACTGAAGTAGTACTAAAATAAAACTATAAACTAAGCGCACACTCCATATATTTATAGTTATTATACAAAGATAAAAGTAAAACATGTATAAATTAAATATAATTCAAACACCAAATAAGTACATTGGGGAATATTTACTGATATTAAATGGCTGTTTACAACATAGACATGCCAGTGACTGCTAAGACACAGGTTCTTCTGAATTTGGCATGTCTATATGTCTATTTCTTTGTAACACCTCTCTTTTTCTCTTCCACCCCAAAAAAGGAAAAAGGGGGCATAAGATTAAAAGACATCAAGTGAGAAGATTATTCAAATATGTGGTAGATGATGCTGAGCTCTAGGTCTACTTTTGTGCATTCATATCTGAAAGCTCACAAAATGGATGAGAGGAACAACATGTCCGTTTATTGCTATGCTTCCTATCATATATGTTTTATATATATTGTTTATCTATTGCTGCATAACAAAGTACCCCAAAACTTAGGGGTTTGAAGCAATAAATGCTCAATATTCGTACAGTTTCTATGTACCAGGAATTTATAAGCAGTGTAGCTGACTTGGGGTCTCTGATGGGGTTGAAGTCAAGATGTCAGTCAGGCTGCAATCATCTTATGGCATGAATGGGCCTGGAGGATCTGTTTTCATAGTGACACACTTATATGGCTGACAAGTTGGTGCTGGTTGTTGGTGAAAGCCTTCAATTTCTCCCTACATGGGCTTCTTTACAGGCTGCTTGAGTTGTCTCACAACTTGGGATCTGGGTTCCTCCATGTTGAATGTTTCAAAAGACCTCAAGGAAAAAGCAGCAAGTCTTTTTTTTTATGAAATAGCATGGCGAGCCACACACCATCCCACGTCCACTATACTTTACTTGTTAGAAATTAATCACTAAATCCAATCCATATTCAAAGGCAGGGAAATTAAGGCTTCACTTTTTGATAGGATGAGGACTAATGAATTCATAAATATATTTTAAAACTGCCACATGATTTCTTTCAAATATTTCAAATGTTATATGATAAAAGTAAAAATGCCGGGAGATCAGAACTCAGGAAGAAATTAATGATAAAAATAAAATGATTATATTTTTATCTGAAATGAAGATTAGATGTGAAAAAGTGCAAGAGAATAGAAACTACTGAAAATGTAGTAAGTTTGGGAGAAGCTAGCCAAAAAAAAAAAAAAAATGGACATGAACAAATAATTTAAAAGGATTAGTGATAGGCCTCAGGCCCTAAAGATATCCATGTCCTAAACCTGGGAACTGGGGCTGTTATCTAACACAGAAATAATGACTGAAGATTTGATTAAGGTAAGGATTTTTGAGATGGGGAGATTATCCTGGATTACATATGTGTGCCTAATCACAAGTGTTTTACTATAAGAGGGAGGTAGAGAGAGATTTGACTACAGAGACAGAAAAGAAGAAAATGCTGTCATGATGAAATAGAGAGTGATCTAAAGATGACATGCTGCTAGCTCTGAAGATGGAGGAAGAGGCCATGCATCAAGGAATGCAAGAAATGCAGAAGCTCTTGAGTTCTTGGAGAGACCATGACCCTGCTGACACTTTGGCTTCTGCCTAGTGAAACTCCCTTCGGACTTGTGACCTTTAGAACAATAAGATAATAAATATGTGCTATTTTAAGCCACAGAATCTGTGGTAATTCATTGCAGCAGTCATAGAAACTAATACAGGATGAGACTGAAATGAACAGATATGGAAAACAGACAAAGGAGATCCCAATTAGCCATCATTCTTTCACCTGAAGAACAGAACTGAAAAGATTAAAAAACATACTTCAAGAGATGTTTTAAAAACTAAACCATTTGAATCAATAAATCAAAGAGGCATATCATATGCCAAGAAATATTTGCACAGAAAAATTCCTATCAGAATTTTAATTATTCTGACAACCTCTGCCTTTAATTTGCCACATTTAGACCATTTACCTGAAATATATTTTCAGTGTGTTTGTATTTAAGTCTCCCATGTGCTGTTTATGTTACATTTGTCCATTCTGCCTTTTGTTCCTTTTTCATCATCTGCTGCCTTTATTTGGATTAATTTAACACATTTTAGCATTCCATTTTATCTCCATCATCACCTTGTTAGCTATATATTTTTTGTAGCTGCTCTGGAATTTAAAATATGCATCTTTAACTTACCATGTTTATCTTCAAGTAATAATACACTATGTCATAAATAATATGAAAGGTCACAATGCTGTATTTCCATTTTCATCTTCCATCTATTGTTACCATGACATTTTGCATTTATTTAGGTCATCATTTCCACAATATGTTGCTATCATTTTTGCTTAAAATATTGAATTATCTTTTAAAAAATCTTTTTAAAAAATATTTTCTCTCCCATTTCAAAGATGTAGATAATATTCTGCACAGACAAGCAAAGAGATTAAGTTAACCAAGTACACAATATACCAAGCTGATCCCAGACTTTGCCACACGAACATACAACGCTGGAAGAAAATCGAGAAATAATGTAAAAGTCCTCAAATAAGATAATTTTGATGCTAGACGTGTATAATGGTAAAATGTTATTCAAATTTCAGTGAAACAGACAAATAGTTTCACACTACATAAAACAAGAAACCATGGAATTTATCAGGCCTTTGGAGAAAAGGCCAGGCAAAATTCTTTAAATGAACAATTATTTATTTGACATAAGAAATTAAAAAATGAGTTATAGACCTTAGTGGACTGGAAAATAGATCTGAAGAAATTAAACTCAGTTTATCACAAAGAGAATTGAGTGCTGAAAAATAGTAACAAGGAATTTAAATATATGGTGAATAAAAGTTCTGAAGTTTCAACAACAAAAGGAAAATTTTTAAAGAAGCCAAAGAGAATGGAATAATTACTTAAAAGAAACTAATATTGGCCTGCCAACTGATTTCTCAAGTGTAATAATGAAATGATATCTTTAAAGATTAGACAGAAAGTAATTTTCACATAGAATTTTCATATAGAAAAGATAATTTACTAAATTGTCACTTAAGAATTTACAAAGGATATATATCAGCCATATGGAAACTAATACCAGAAGAAATGTCTAAAATGGTGAGAAAAAATGATAAACATGGGGATAAATATAAAAGTGTAATTTGTGAGGTTACGAAAAGATGAAACTACTAGAAATTTTTTAAGACACTAAACTTGTGAATAATAGCATGTAAGTCAAATGATGATTATTGTTAAAGCAGTCCAAGCCAAGCTTATATGTTTTTACCCTGACATTTTAGATGTCAGAGTTTTAAACACTAATATTAAAATTGCTAAAGTAACCTTTAAAATAAAGTGGAGTGATTAACTTAACATCAAAAATAGCAGAATGAAAAAAGTGGAATGATTAATAAAAACAAAAAAATGAGGAAACTAATTCAATCAATCAAAAAAGATAAGAAAAAAGCAAAAATGAAGTTACATAGAAAAAGGAAAAACTGTATATGAACTCAACTATTTATTTAAAAGACAAAAATTTCCAGACTAGAGTTAAAAAAAAAAAGGTTAGGAAAAGTTATATTAGATAGATACAAGCTAAGAAAGCTAATTTAACCTTTTTAATATGACTATATTGAACAATCAGAATTCATGGAATATAAGCATAAAGTAAGTTTATTTTTTGTAACCCACTATTTTTTTTTTTTTATTTGCATATGGGCAGGAGGCACCAGGGATTGAACTCCAGACCTCCAGCACGGCAGGTCGGAGCTCTGCCTGCTGAGCCACGGCAGCCACCCGTAACCCACTATTTTTAAAACATGCTCGGTGATTTAAAGTGAGTTGTTCCTGCCCCTGGTACTCAATTAAAATTCTATGCCCCTGACTTTTATGCTTGTTCTTAGGATATAATTCCAAGATTACTTAATTTGTAATATAGACAACATGCCAAATATTAGTTAACATTTTCATATCATCCACATCATTTATCATTTTCATTCCTCATGCAATTGGGTAATCTCTGGAAAATGAGGTGTTTTGTAATTGAAGAAGTAAAGGAATATTAAAATTCTTATTTGCTTTTATCATGATTTGATTCTCTGGATCTGCCTGATTTTCCTACCAGAGCCTTTCTCTGCGGAGCCCTTTCCTGGTGTCTTGGAAACTCACGGGCTTTGTCAGTGTAACTGAAGGTTTCTTAGTGTGATCTGGTTCTTTTTTATTCATCATGTGCCCCAGATCATACACTGTACATTGCCTTTCCATTTGTGTCATTTTATTCTAGTAAGGTGTTCTCTTGACTAGGAACTTTAAAAATGATCCCACACTGACACTTCAACCATGAATTTCATACCTGATGCCTTGAATTCAGGTAGCTTTGTAAGAGGCAAGTTACGAAAGCTTCTATAGGCTCCTTTCACTTTTTCACACGATACTTCTCTATTACATATAATGGGAGAATCAGATATCCTCCATCCTGTTGAGTGATCAAGCATTTTCTTAACAACAGCATGGTGACAGCTGCTAGCTTGTCTTGCCACACTTACATAGTTTTAGCACGTCGGGAGAGAATTTGCCCAAATGAATTTAGACAGTTTATTATTTGTGGCACAGCAGGCAGCATGAGGTTCATGTTTGCATCAGTTCCCTTTGCCTACCATGTCACCTAAGTAATGTGGATATGGACTCAGGTAAATGCCGGACTCAGGTAGATGCTGCACCTGCAATGAGACTGTGCCAAAGCTGAGAAAGACTGATTTTATTGGGGAATGCTGGAAAACCTGCCCTTCCAACACTCTGGAGAGAGATATTATCTTTATTGCTCTGGACTGTAAGCAAATTTCACTGGGGAGAGGAGGAATGCATCTCTAATTTTATTACCCTACCTGTCTCTAGGAAGGGAGATGTTTTTTATCTATATGGGGTGGTTTGGAGCTGTGTATTCCAGAAAAAACATGTTTAAAACTTGATCTATGCCTGTAGGTGTAAATCCTTATAAACAGGACCTTTTAATGAGGTTACTTCAGTTAAGGTGTAGCCTGAATCAGGATGGGTCTTAATCCTAATACTGAAGGCCTTATAGGGAGGGACACAGAGAGAGGAAGCCCCACAGGGAGTGAACAGAAGCTGGAAGTCAATGGAACAGAGAAGTCAGGAGAGGATGCCATGTGCATTGCTATATGACAGAAAGCCAAGAACAAAGAGTTGCCAGACACAGAATGCCACAATCTTCTGGGTGAAAGCATCACTTTGTGATACCTTGATTTTGGACTGCTCAGCCTCAAAACCATGAGCCAATATTGTTTAAGTCAAGTCATTGCATGGCATTTGCTTTGGCAGCTGGAAGCTAAAACAATACACAAAAATATAGGTAAATTTGCTCCAGAGTGAGTTCCTGTCTTTATCCTTTGTGGGCCACCTGCAAACATTCTGGAAAAAAAAAATCCTGGAGCAAATGGGTTGCTAAAACCGAAACAAATACAAAGATGAGAGATGCATGCATGGAGCCTTGTCTCTCAACAGATCCTGTTATGCCTGTGGTGATAATGGGAGAGTTGACTCCTAAAAGTACAGTGAATAACTTCAAAGCCATCCTTACTAATTCCAACCTAGTTGCCATTTTTGATATGTTTGTATCCTCATTGTGAGCAAATGATTTTTAAAGATTTGAAAACAGTTCTTGTGCCCATCCCTTGAAATTCTAGATTTTGGTTTGCCAAAATGGAATGTCATAGCTATGGTATCTTGATGCCACACCACAAAACTTTCAAATAAATAGTCTGCTACTTAAATATCAAGAGTGGTAGCATGTAAGGCAAAGTGTATTACTAGAGACAGAGTCAGTATCATTTGGTTAAAGTTTTTATTTACTATTAAAATATAAAATTTCTAAACTTGAATATACCTAGTATATAATTTTAAATATTTATGAAAACAATTGGCACATCTACAATAGAACTTGAGAAATCCATCTTTTTACAGGGAGATTTTAACACTTTCCAACTCATTTTATGAAGCTACTAAGTGTTTTTTTTTTACATGGGCAGGCACCAGGAATTGAACCCGGGTCTCCAGCATGGCAGGCGGGAACTCTGCCACTGAGCCATTGTTGCCAACCCAACTACTAAGAGTTTGGTACTAAAACCAAAGGAGAAAAAATTTAAAAGTATAGACCAATTTGATCTAGAGACACACAAACACAAGTAAACAAATATTATTGAACATAACTCATTATGAAATTGGATTTATTCTAGCAATACAGGGTTAGTTCTGAAGAAGAAAATCAATTAATGTATTTCACTCTAGTACAGTAAAAGATGAGCTGTACAGTCATCTGAAGATATAAAAAATGATAATTAGAAAGAATTCAACACTGAATCAATACTTTTAAAAAATCTCTTAAAAAACAAATGATACATCCTTAGCCTAATCAAAGATATCCACAAAAATTCACACCAGACATCACTCCTGAGAAAATTCCTTTAAAAACAAGAATAATTGGATGTCTGTGTTATCACTACTTTAATAACATTTTACTAGAGTTAGCATTATTACGATAGGCCAAATAGAACAATAACACTTGGAATTTGGAGAAAAAACTAAATTGTTATTTCTTTTTTACAAAAAGAATATGTATTTCTTTTTTTTTTTTACATGGGCAGGCACCAGGAATCAAACTCAGGTCTCTTACATGGCAGGCGAGAACTCTACCACTGAGCCACCATGGCCCACCCTATATATTTCTTTTTTAATTAGTGAGAAATTTACAAGGTTAGAAGATAGAATATCAGTCTCTCAGTCAATTGCATTTCTTTATTCATCACAATGAATTAGAAAATGTAATTTAAGGTGTCATTTACAATAGCACTACAAAGTTTTTGAAATACAACAAAAAAATTTAAGATTACTATGGGAAAAATCTGAAAACCTTACTGAAAGTTATTATTAAATTGGACCTAAATATGTACGGTAGTTAAAGATTCAGTTGTCAACTTGTCCAGGTGAAGGCACCTAGTTCTGTTGCTGTGGACATGAGCCAATGGTACGTGAACCTTATTTGTTGCTGATTACATCTGCAGTTGGCTAGGAGGCGTGCCTGCTGCAATGAATGCTGTTTGACTTAATTGGCTGATGCTTAAATGAGAGAGCACAACATAGCACAGCCCAAGCAGCTCAGCATACCTCATCTCAGCACTTGCAGCTCAGCCCAGGCCTTTGGAGATGCAGAAAGAAATCACCCCGGGGAAAGTTGTTGGAACCCAGAGGACTGGAGAGAAGGCCAGCAGAGACCATCCTGTGCCTTCCCACGTAAGAAAGAGCCTCAGTGGAAAGTTAGCTGCCTTTCCTCTGAAGAGCTAACAAAATAAATCCCCCTTTTTTAAAAGCCAATCCGTCTCTGGTGTGTTGCATTCCAGCAGCCAGCAAACTAGAACAATATATAAAACATATACCATATTCATGGATTGAAGATAATATTTTAAAGAAAATTTAATATGATGTGCCAAAATGAAAATTTAGTCAAGTGTCTAAAATAAATAGGTGTTCTAACTACACAGACTCAATTCCTTAAGTCCTGGGAGAGCAAACCTTTACATGGCCCTGGTAATTACAATAAAGCACAGTAAATAAATGTGTTAAAATGATATAAAATGATCATGTTGATAGATCATAACAAAAAGGCAATGAACTAGGGTTTATCAGCCATAGAACACATGCATTTGTGTTTCAAATATTAAAACCAAATGACAGAAATGGAAAATTTTGAGTTGTATATAGTTTACTACAACAAAAAGTTTAAAAATACACCCATCAATTGATGCTTAATTTACATTAGTTATTTGAAATGTTTTATTTTATTTTATATATTTTCTGTTATTTTTAATATGCAAAGCAAGTTCCTTTTTAAAAAGTTATTCTTTCATTAAAGACTTAATGAAATGGAAAACACAGTGGGATATAATATAATCATTATTCAAGAAGTTAAAAAAAAGTTGCGTGTCATAACCAGTAAACCTTCATTTCATGAATGGCCTTTATAGAATGACCAGTGTCTCTTTTGAATTATTTATTTTAATAATAAAATATTAAATCCAAATAATAATATTTAATAATCAAATATTAAATATTATAATAATAATATTTAATAATCAAATATTAAATCCAAATCAGTCATTGATAAACCAGATCCTGCAAGCCTGGTATGACTATTCTGATTCATCAAATGATTCAGAAACCCTGGGAAACTATGATTATAAATAAAGAAGTATCTTTGGGAAGGTATGAAAATAATAGAGAAATAAATTATACCTATTATGTTGATGTCTAGGTAATAAGTGTATGTTATGGTTAGGTTCATGTGTCAATTTGGCCAGGTAATGGTGCCCAGTTGTCTGGTCAAGCAAACACTGGCCTAACTGTTATGCAAATATTTCATGTCCAGTTAAGAAACCAGACATATAACTGTTATGCAGATATTTCATATCCGGTTAATAAACCAGAAGGCTGGTTTATTAAATCATCAGCACATTGATTGCATCATGGCTGATTACATCTGCAGTCAGCCAAGGGTGTGTCTTCCACAATTAGGGATGTTTACTCAGTTAAAGGCTTTAAAGGAGAAGTCAGAAGAGAGAATTTCTCCCTGTGCTTCAGCCAGCCAGCCTCTCCCAGGGAATTCACTGAAGACCTTCACAGGAGGTGTCAGCTCTATGGAATTTGGATTGTGCATCCCCACAGTTGCATGAGACACTTTTATAAAATCTCTTATTTATAGATATCTCTTGTTGGTTCTGTTTCCCTAGAGAAGTCCGACTAATACAGTGTAGTACTGAGTCCGTAATCTTTGGATATGTGTATGTCTATTGTTTAAAGTGCTTGGAGAATCGGTCATCATATAGTGGTTTAAATTGCTTAAGGAAATTTACTGAGTGCAATTTGTAAATACAGGTTAAAGTCTTGATTCAAATTGATTTTAAAAAATTTGAGTATGCATTCAATACATCAAGCATTAATCAAAGTACAAATAATAGACAATATGTCTCTCCATATGGATAAGCCCCTGACAACTAAAGAATTAATCAGTAATAGAGTGGTGAGGAGATGCAGTGCCCAGATCCCCTCTTCAGAACCCAAAAGCTCATTCTCTCAGGCGCTGGGAGTTTTTTCTGATGACAGTTTACAGCTAGTTTCTGTCTAGAAATTTCCTTCAGTAAAATAAATTTCCTCATCCAAGGTTAAGCCCTGCATCCAATGGCTGGTTGAGGTGGGAACATAAAGGCTCAGGCCTCAGGGCTTAATATGGGACGACTTTGAAGGGCTATCCTGGCTCTAGAGCTCCCTGCAGTATTGGCTGAGGCCTCTGTTGTAGGAGCCTCACGGATGAACTTCTCCTTCTGCCAAGATTCCTTTTTCTCTCACCCTGTTATAATTGCTGTTAAGGAGGAAATTCGCCTGTTGATCTTGGGCAGGTAAGTCTCTGCTCAGAATCTGTTTCCCAGGAAACACTACCCAAGGCAGGGCAAATTTCAGTTTTATTTC
Organism: Myrmecophaga tridactyla; assembly: GCA_004026745.1. Lineage (NCBI taxonomy): Eukaryota > Metazoa > Chordata > Mammalia > Pilosa > Myrmecophagidae > Myrmecophaga > Myrmecophaga tridactyla. Next base: position 22,473 of record PVIY010037519.1, read on the forward strand.
CATAAATAAACACTTACTGATGGCCAACTGTATGAGAATTGTTGGGTTGTTTAGATACAGAGACATATTTCATGATGTAAATTTTCAGTGTATAAGGGTAAGCAGGGCACATACATAAAACTCTAACAAGCACATACTCATGCCAAATGTGTGAGGCAGAGAGTACATACTATATAGAAATTCAGAAAAGAAAGAGTTCTGTCTTTAAGGGCCAAGGTGCAAAGGATTAGCAGAATTGAAATAAATGGAAAGGAAGCGGCAAGATGCCTGGTATAATGCAAGGCACTTTGTTCACAGCCCTTTCATAATACTTAGTCATTAATACTATTATTTATTAACATACCTCCTTCTTCAACTAGATGGTGAATTTCTCATTGATGGGCCCATATTTTATTTATCTTTGAATCCCCAGAAAGTAGAATTTTATTAATTCAATAAGTATTTATTTAGCATTGACCAGTGCCAGGTAGTGTGCCAGGCAATGGACATTAGGGCATAAATGAGGTATCATCCCTACCCTCAGAGATCATATAGCCCAGAGAGGAATATCATAGACAGACAATTAAATAGATAATTAAGATACATGGTGAGGATCTATGAATTAAAACCTACTCTTGACATCTACAGGATACCATGGCTCTGAAGAAATGGGACATATAACAGATTTTCAAAAGACATGAGAAGTGGTAGGAACTTACTGATAAGATGACTAGGCTAAAAGAGGCCTAAAATAAAGATGGATTTCTTGATTTCTTCCTCAATTCCAACTGCTGAGCTCTTCTTCAAGCTTGGTGGTAGTTTGGACATTTATTGTTTGAAGAGAAATAAACTTAAGGTCCCTGAACAGTTGAGGACATCAGTCCTATACCTCAAATAGGATTTACTGACCTTATGCATATCCAATGCTGGATGCAGAGACCCACCCCCTTCTCCCTGGCCCCCAACACTCTTCCCTCACTTACCTCCCAGAAAGCTAGCAACTAGGCACTCACTCATTGGTGAATTTAACTAGCCCAAGAGCTAATACATAAACTTTAGTGATACCGAAAATCATGTCCATTTAAGTCACTTTATGGTGAAGTATGAAGTCAAGAAGCCACAAATTCAGCATTTCCAATGAACTTTTTAGTCCTGCATGGTTAATCATGGGGTTGCATAATTAAGAATTACCAGTCATGAAGAAAGCTTATAATGTGAAAGCTACAAATTAATACAAATAGTGAAAAAAAAAAACCATTCTTGAGGAATCAACTATTTAGGGAGAAGAAAACAAACGAACTGTACATATACAACTAATATCTTCAGAGAGATAAAAAAAGATGTCACATCTATAAAATAAGAATAGGATGCAATAGAACAGGAAATATCAGAGAACAAAAAAGAGCTCATAGAAATTAAAAACATGATGGGGGAGGGGAGAAAGAAACTTAATAGAGGGATTGAGGTGTTGAAAGAGAATGTTAAGGTATCCCTAAAAGTAGAACAAAGACAAAAACAAAACAAAACAGAATGAAAAACTCAGATGAAAAAATTGGAGAGAAGAGATAAGAAAACCAAAGAAATATAAAAAGAGAACAGGAAAGCTGTAACAAAGCTGTAATAAAAAATAATTCAAGAAAAATGATCAGAACATAAAGACCTGAGTTTCCAGATTAAAAGAATTCACTAAGAGAGCAGAAGAAAACAAATCATGCCAAGTCACCCATTGTGGAATTTCGGAACACCTGGACAATGAAATGATTCTACTAGATTTATAAACAAACAAAACAAAAAACAAGTTACATACAAAAGATGAAGAAACCAAATATCTTTGGACTTCTCAGCAGCCATACTTGAAACAAGAAAATAAGCTTTCAAGTCAAGAGTCAAGAGACACGTACTCAAAATTCTGAACAAAAATGATCTTCAGCCTAGAATTCTATCCTCAAAAAATATTAATCAAGAATGGGGGTTGAAGGAGGGCCTCTTTTGTTACTCAGATGTGGCCTCTCTCTCCAGCCAACATGATGAGCAGTCTCACCACCCTTCCCCTCTCTGCGTGGGACATGACTCCCAGGGATGTGTACCTTCCTGGCAACATGGGACAGAGAACCTGGAATGAGCTGAGATTCAGCATCAAGGGATGGAAAAAAACCCTAGAATGAGCTGAGAATT
>PVIY010037520.1:0-24747 GCA_004026745.1 Myrmecophaga tridactyla
GGCCGCAGCCTTAAGCCCCCGCCTCGCAGTTCGGGTGACCTTTGTTCCACGCGGCGCCGCACAGAGCCGCGGCTGCTGCAGGTGTCGTCGTCGCGGCGGCAGCTCTGGCTGCTTCTTCGTTACGGGCGTGTCCCCTGCATTCCTGGCTGCTGGTGTCTACGTGTGTGCCTGTGCGCTGGAACCGCCGCCGGCGCGGGGGCCCGGAACCGGTGCAGCCACCGCCCGCCGCCGCCGCCTCGCAGTGCACCCGGCCGGGGCCCCACGGCCTCGCGTGGAACCGCGCTCTCAGCCGCAGGTGCCAAGTTGGGGGTGCGGACCGGGCTCGCGGAGCTTCACTGTGATCTTACTGATAAACCTGACGGGATTATACTGTGTCCCACTGTGGCCTTGGGATGAAATATTGGGCACTGCCAAGATTTCCCACAGAAACCAACACCAGCCTTTAACCTAGCAATCTTTACCGTTTATTGAGTACTAACTATATGTGAGGTAGATGATTTAATTCATTATCTCATTTATTTTCAGTTAAATAGACATGACAGACTTAACTAATTGTCTCCCAATACCTGTCTCCCCCTTTCCCCACCCCCACCCCCCTTTTTCTGGAGAAATGGAGACTCTGAGTTTGAGATGGGCACATGACCCCTAGGAATATAGACTAAATTTCCAGTTCCCCTTGCACAGAGATGTGGCCAGGTGACTTAAGCTTTGGCCAGTGGAATATGAGTGGAAGAGTTATTTATAACTTCTGAGAAGTATCCTTACAGGGGACAGGGGAGGTAGTGCAATCTTCTTCCTGCTGGCTGAACTGTGGACAAAGTAACTGGAGCTTGGAAGGTCATTTTGCACCATACAGTGTAAGCATGAGCTGGGGGAAGGTGGTACAGCCAGATCAAAAGGGCCTGGGCTCCTGATTATTTGTGAAGCCACCATACTCATCCAGAATGACCTGCACCAAGATTATTTTTATCTTTTTAATAACATGTTTAAGTCACTTAGGGTTTTAGAGTTTCTGTCACTCATAGCTGAATCTAATACTAATTGATACTGTAGGTTCTAATAGTCCCATTTAGGAGAGGAGGAAATTGAGGTTCAGAGTGGTTAAGTAACTTGCTTCAAACTACATAAGTCGCAAGAAGTAAGAGGTGGAGTCTGGCTCTCTTTGACCCCAAAATCTCCTGCAGTGAGTCTCCTCCTGCTGTAATATTTCCTTTTAGTGAGAACAGGCCTCTAAACTTCTTGTCTTCTTTTCTGGTCTGAAGATTCTTGTAAGATGCTTGGGTTGAGTTGCTACTGTGGTATGGAAGCAGAGAGAGGTCTGGAACCCCCTTTAACTGTCTTGAAAGATGTTCTAACCAGCCTATGTACTTTTGATTGTTAAGGCTGGAGGAATTTTCCCCCTAAGTACCCAACATGTTTGCCAAGTAACTCCTTCTTAAAATGCAGGGCAGGGTGAATGTCATGCACACCCTGTCAGATTGCTAAGCCTTCCTGTCCAAACAAATCTACTCTGCTGTTACTTTATTCCTCTGGCATGTTGATTCACATGCTTTGCTTCTCCCGTTGGGGATTGGGGCCCAAGCATGTCAGAGAAATTGAATGGCAGCAACTATTTCTGCCAAGACCAAAGCAAATATCCCTGGTAACAAGGAAAGAGAGAGGCTCACTGTGAAGTGTCCTGGCTTCTGTATAGGTCTTCTGCCAGAGGATTCCAGAAAATTCCTTCAGGTACAGATACTCTTAAAGTCCCTCAAATGCACAAAAATAATATCTGTGCCACAGTCAAAAACACAATTCCAGCGGAGAGAAGTATGCCCACTTTTTGCTTGTATGGACTTATATAGGTCCCATGTGCAGCTCTAATCTAAGTCACTGCGTGACTTTGAGAGAAAAATCATATTGTGTTGAAAGAGCACAGGGTTGAGATTCTGAAAGCCTGGCTACTGGTTATAACTTCAACTTTATGTAGTTCAGTCTTCAGCAAGTCATATCACCTCTCTAAGTCTCCCAGCTTTATGAATGAATGGGGATTCATTCATTCACCAGCCAATCCATCCATCCATCCATCTGTCCGTCCATCCATCCAGTTCAAAATTTATTAGATGTATATGTTTCTGGGTTCTGGGTCCACAAAAATGAGCAAGATATGGCTCCTCCCCTGAAGGAGTTTACAATCTGTTTGAAAGGGTTATAAGAAATGTGAAAATGTTAATAGATATTAAGATACTTGCAAAAATATAAATGGCATACAAAGGGTTATTTTTATGTCACAATTTTTGAGACCTCAGGGTCCCCTTCATTAAGAGGGGAGCGCTCTCAATTCTGTAAGCATGGAATTACTGAACTGGCTGCTATCAGTAATTGTATCATAGATTAGGCATCAAATGGTGACTATAGACCTATCCTAGGAAAAGCATGTACTGAAAACCAATGTGAAATTTTCATCTTCAGGGTCCCTGCCCAAGTTCAGTTTCTAATGGAAGCCCTAGGCCATAGATTCCTATCCTTTGAATTGGAAAATGCTTCTGTCAGCCAGGAGAGAAATTTCAATATTTTATTGAAAGCATTTTGCAGCCAGAAATCTTTTTTTATTTTTAGTTTTTTTTTTTTTGCCTGTGCCTGTATAATTTAACTATGATTTAATAGCTTCTTTCATTTACTTGTTAAATTATGCTTTTCTGTCACCTTCCCTTTGGGTTTTCCCGCCTTTTGGTCCTACAACCTCCCATTATTTATTAATGTCCCATAATACATGATCAAGGCAGGCAGAAAGCAGCCATTTCAAAATGATTTAGGAAGCTCCTGGCAGAAAAACAACAAGAACAGGAGCATATGCTCCAAGAATCTCCCCTATACTTGCTTTTTTTGGACCAGAGTTTGATAGTTCTCAGCCATCATCTACGTGGGACCTCCCCTCCCTGCCCCAACCCACACCTCTGGGCCATTTTCCTGCCCTGAACAAATGCAAAATACTTGGCTCACAATGACTGTTGAGTCACAGCTTATGTTGTTTCCAAGTGCCAACTGCTAGAATGAGCATGCGCCTCAGATTTGTGTTTAACCTGAAGAGACACTAAGAGGTAATTTGGCTTTCCCTCTAAGGGTGGAGCCCTGTCTTGGATTAGGAGATTTGAGATACTTTGATTCTTTAGGTACTCAGTCTTGGAAGGAAGGCTAAAACAAACTAGGGAGATGATCCATTCTTCGCTACAACTGGAAATATTTGACCCATGGAATAAGGATTAGAATGAGTCATTTCAAAGTACATGGGAAAATAGAGGTGTTTCTTAACTTATTCTAGAGTGTGAATGGTCTTGTATCTGGAACCTCATCACAATTCTGCTTCCTAAGGCATTTGTTAGTGGGACATTAATTCACGTCTCTGATCTGGGTTTCCTTTTCCTCATCCATTAGTTTGTGCTTTGAAGTAGCCTGGCACCTATTCTGTGACTCTGTGGATGAAATATGGAGGTTCTAAAGGGATGGGGGCAGAATGTCACCCAGAGAAATGCAGTGACTAATCCAATGCCTTACAGTTGGAAATCAGCCAAGCTAGAAGTAGAGTCATTTTTGGCAATGAATTTTTTTTTTTGAGGTAGGTTATTTAATATTTTGGAGAAAACCTATATTCAAGTTCTTAGCAGGGTGCCTGGCATTAAATACATGTTTACCTTCTTATTCCAGGTCACCAAAACTGAGGCAGGACTTCCTAGGAAGGTTGCCGTTGGATGTGGACCCATTCCTGGAATGAGAATGTAGAGACCTGAGTGTTCATCCTGGCCTATCTACTTACTAAATGGGCAACTTTGGATGAACTGCTTTGCTCTCTGGGCCTCAGTCTGCTCATCTGCAAAATCAGAGCACTGGATTAGGTAGTCTCTGAAATCATTTCCTGCTCTAATTTTAATTCTGATCATGCCTTAGTTGAGATTGTAGTGAATTGGAGCACAGAGCTGGACTCTAGAGTTAGGGGGATGGTTTGCCCAGAATGTAATAAGGGAGTCAAAGCTCAAAGTGCTTGAGACTTTGTGTTTGTTGTATTGGGTGATGACTGAATTAAAGCAGGAGTATTTCTTCGACTTCTTGGACTGCCTAGCCTCTCTCTCTTTTATGGCCATAGATGTCACTTGGTATATACTGCATTGTGGTCCCCACTGGATCCTTTTAGCTTTGGGAAAAACATTTTTGCACTAAGGCTGGGCATTAGTGCTTGTGATTCCTCTTTCATCCTCAAATATACCCATCTGTTTCAGCCTTCCAGATGGTAGGAGGAACCTCAAAGCATTGTCCTCTGGGGACATGTCCTGACTTCCCCCTGGGACATAGATGGCTATCTCCCATCTGGTGATCTAGAATTAAAACCCAAGGACAAGAGAAGAGATCTGAGGTAAAATAACAGCTGGGCTAGTGATTCTGGTCCCACTGTCCCTCCATAATATTCTGTCTCAGCCCCCTGCCATGCCTTGTGATGGGTGGCTACTGCAGTTAAGTCAGTCCAGAGACTGGAGCTTTGGATTTCTCTTGCTCACCCCAGGTTCTATCTCTGCAGCCAACCTGACTTTGCAGTGATCTCTGCAATTCTTCCATTTAAATTTCTGCAGCGCCCAGGGTTTGCAATAACATGCTCCATTTCTCCAGAAGTTTTCATTCCCGTGGCACCAAGGCTGGGAAACTTCAGAGGGCCAGGCTGTTCTGTGACTAACATAAATGTGTAATCTGCCTAAGCCTTGACTAATGCATTCCTTGCATTATTAAACACAGATTAAATATATATGGGTATTTAAATGTAATGTGTTATTTTCCTAAATCTAGCTTTCCTCGATGTTCCTTTGACTTATGCCTTTTCATTGCTCATAATTGTCTCAGGGATCGTGAATTACAGGCAGGAATCTGCTGGAGTTCCCTAGCAGCAAAGACTTTACCATCCCATTACGTTTGCCCAAGAGATGTAGCAGTAGCTCTCTCGCCCAGAAAATTATTGCTTGGATTCTTCACATGGGAATGTATTTTTTCCCCTCCTAGGTAGAGCTTATTCCTCACGAATAATTCAAAGACAAAGATAACTAGAGCCTGGGAGGTTTGTGGGTTTGTTCCTCTTCTGCAAAAATACTTGTGTCTGGAACAAGTCGGTGAATAACAAACTCGGTTCAGAATTTGGCACCTTCACTCATTCTTCACCAGCTGTACTAACAGCCACTTGTCCTCTGTGGGTTCTTGGAGAGCTTCAGTGAATCCTGATTGAATTTGTTTTTTAATATTCTAGCTTACTTGAAAGGTTCCTGTTCAAAACTCTAGCCAATGGCAGGGAAACTGCAACCATCAACATATGTTTGAGGCAAAGGCTATCTTAGTTATTCCACTCCTGCATATGCTAGTTTTCCTTTCTCTAAGAGATGGGAGTGGAGGCTTCATCTTGAATATCTTCAAGGTCTCTGGAGGCTCTGACCTCCAGTGGTTCTCTGGATCTCCAAAGGGCCAGAGAGGGCAATACATTCTCAGTCTCCACTTAGCAATGCAGTCTTATTCTCCACTACCCCTAAAACATGCTCTTCCCTGAGGCTTGGTTAAAGATTTTCCATCTGATGCCGATCTGTCTGTACTAGTCAAAGTTCTCCAACAGGAATATATGTTATTGGCTCAGGTGACTGTGGGGTGGGCAAGTCTGAATTCTATAGGGCAGGCCACAAGCTGCCATCTCCAATGAAGGCTTTTGATGAATTCTCAGAAGAAGCTGGCTGATTGAAACAGAAGTGGAGTTTGCCTTCAATCCACTCAGTTGTTCAGGAGATTCTGCCATGTGCCCTATGTTTATTTGCATCAGTTTATTAGACTATAAGCCATTGGTTGTGCTGGGGCTGGCTTATACAGGTTAGCAAGAGCTAATTGTGAACATTTCTTACCAACTTTTCTTTCAATGAGTCACGTTGGTTGCTTAAAATCAGCCATTGTGGGAATAGTTACACCATGGTAATTGGCAAAAGCAAGGTCCCCCTTTCTAAAAGCCCCTCCCCAGAGAACTGGTTATTAAAATTTACCAACACACCACTGTAATAGCTCCCTGAGGGCACTGACCAGTTTCTGTATCTCTCTTTATATAACTAAACATTATTGGGGTGATATGGAAGAAGACGTGCCAGATAATAAATCTTTCCCCACATGAGTAAACTTGCCTCCTTCCTATAGTATTATCCTTTTTTCGCTTGGGCAGGCCCTGGGAATCAAACCTGGGTCTCCGGCATGGCAGGCAAGAACTCTGCCTGCTGAGCCACTGTGGCTCACCCCCAATAGTATTATCTTATTGGTGTTATTTTTTCTCACTGGGGAGACCTGCTTGATCCTACCACTACTCAAGCCTCCCTGAGGATTTTCGTTCCTCTGAATGTGTGAACCAGATTTCCCTGAATTGGCAATCATTGGGGTTGTTTGAAAGAAAGAAGCTTGACCATGTTCCCCTGAGCCCAGAACAATTATTTTGATAATTCTCTTTTCTAATAAGAGAATTACCAGAACAAGTTGATCTAAGTCTTATCTGGGTGAGAAGACAAGAAGCAAATGTTGAGATTTTTCCTCCTGTCTTGAAGTTCTTTCTAAGTAAAAACTTGACTTTGCTTGTCTTCCATAAAGTGCCTAGTCTGGTACCTGGAACTTAGTAGACATTCAGTAAATGTTGTTTCAATTAGCAAATTATTTTATTTGACATTCGTGGTTCTGAACATTTGGAAAATGAATGTGGCTTATAGTTGGGGTGTGGAGAAGGTGGCAAAGGGATTTGTCCTTTTGCTGAACCCTACTTTAATTCTTTACATTTCAGTCTAAGTAGTAACCAGGCCCCTCAAAAGAATGAAGGTCACTGTCAAAATGTGAGGATGCAAAGATGAGAGATGGGTTGGGGTAGGAGGAATGCCTGGTCCTTCATATATTGCCAGATTTTTAACTTTGAGGGACCTTCAACAAAAAGTATCTGCAACTCAGGTAAGCAGGGAGTTAAGATCTGAGGAGAATGGAATTTTCCATGCGGTTGTGCAGACTTGTTTTAACCACAGGAATGAACACAAGATTCAACTTGTTCTCTCAGCTATTGTCTGAAAATCTTTTCCCTCTAGCCACCGGCAGCTGGAGGTTTTAATGTGACATTTTTCTAAGCATTATGATGGCTCTCTGGCTTTCTCTTTATAGTTTTTTTTTTTTTGCGTCCCTCCTCCTATATGCTCACTCCTCTGGCTTTCAGCTGTTTTCCAATAAAGCAAAGAAAGATAGGTGGGTTTGATTTATTTATTTATTTTAAAATTGTGTGTCTACTTTCCTTCCTGAACTCCCACCTAGCAACTCCTCCCTGAAACCACAAACCACCACCCTACCACTTCCCAAATCCCAAAGCACGGTATGGATAATAAGCTAAATTCATATGCTGTTTGAGCCACCCTAGCAAGTGTTCTACAATAGCCTTATCAATATAGGAGAAGCCTGGGTACCTATTCTCTCATTTAATTATTGCTGTCAGGTCCTAAATGCCATCTGAGTTTTAGTTAGAGGTGTTATTTTATGGACTTTGCTTCAGATTTTCTATCTTGGGTGTGGCTTCCTCTAATGCTTCTACCCAATCCCAACCTTTCTTCATCCACTCATCTTTAATCAAGAAAGAGCACAGAAAAAGTTGTCCCAAAACTGATGAACAGTTTGGGGATAGGAACAGATAGATTATTTCACAGCTCATCTCTGCTGAGTGCGTTGGTATTCTTGCTGCTTCTTTTGCCTGGTTCTGAGTTCTCCCTGTGTCCAAGGATGACAAATGGCAATAGAAAAGTCAACATGACTTGGAACCTCAAGCAGGCCAAAAGCTCAGCACTTGCTTATCCCTGCCAATATTGCATTAGGAAAGCATACCTGCAGACAATTATTTTTTATTTTGTTTTAAAGCAGCATTACAGACATTGAAACAGATTACTTTCCAAAGCAGTCCCCTTTGATGAGGTGCAAAAAAGGTTAAACAAAAAGTCAAACTTTGGTTTCAAATATAGGCCACTTTTATTCTACTTATAATCATAATGCTCCAATGTGTTTAAGATTTAATTATTTGGAATTAGAATAAAAAAAGACATCCTGTAATTACCACTGAACTTATCTTGAGGCATAAATCTAATAATTAAACACTTTCAGATTTCATTCAGTTAGTAATTAAAATTAAAAAAATACTGTGGATTCCTTTCCCTTTCTAAGAAAAGTTCTATTACCAATGGATTTTAATGGAAAGATCTGGAAACTGTTGTGTATAAAATACAACTGTTAATAGATTATAATTTAAGTTATTTATAGTCCTATCTCCTCAAAATCAGTGTGTTTGAGAAGGTAAGAAATGACAGAGTTAGGAGTTGGATCTGACTGAAAAATATTTCCTTTAAGAAAGATAGCTCCCTAGGCTTGAGTTTCATTTTTATTGTTGGCAATGAAAGGAAAGCAGGTCCTGTGCAATTTTTATGAGAACTGAGTTCTGTTCTCTGATCAGTTTTGGCAAAAAAAAAATAGCGGCACATATGTTTTCCCCTCCTGGAGGTGGAACGTGGGAGTGAGGTTTGGCAGGAGCAGATGATTGTACTATCCAAAGGGAAGGTCTTGGGGAAGTCTGGGCTTGGGAGAATTTAGTTCCTTTCATGGCACTGGGTCCCAAATGTGAACAAACCAGGCTCATTGCTTCTGAAAGAGAAGAGGAGAAGCTGACCGGTTAGGAGAAAATGTCTGCTTAGATGGTACATTCTCTTGGAGCTGAGAAGTAAGCATATTGTCTGCTTTAGATTTCTAGGGCTGCCACAACGAAGTACCACAAACTGGATAGCTTGAAACAACATAAATTTATTGTCTCACATTTCTGGAGGCTAGGAGTCCAAAGTCAAGGTGTTGGCTGCGCCACACTTCCTCTGAAGTCTCTAGGGAAGAGTTTGTTCCGTACCTTTCTCCTGGTTTTGGTGGCCCCAGGGATTCCTTTGTTTGTAGATGCATCTGCCACTGTCTTCATCTGGCTGAATTCTCCCTTGGTAACTATCGCTGTGGTTTTTCGGTGGCCTTTTCCCCTCCTGTGTCTGCATCTAGGTCCCGTTTCCTCCTCTTCTAAATTCACCAGTCATATTGGATTAGGGCCGAACCTTGACCTCTGTTGGGGAGTGAATCGTGTCCCTCAAAAAAGGCATGTTCGTGTCCCAAACCCTGGTCCTTTGGGTGTGAACTTATTTGTAAATAGGACCTTTAAGATGTTGTTAGTCAAGGTGTGCCCAAACTGAAGGAGGGTGGGCCTTAATCTGAGATGGCTCAAGTCCATATAAGGAAAGAAAATTGGACACAGAGAGAGAAGTCATGGGGAGCAGCCAGACACTAGAAGTCATTGGAACCTGGAATAGACAGAGGACACCACCCATATGCATTGCCATTTAACAGAAAAGCCAAGGAATCCCAAAGATTGCAAGCCAGCCAGAAGATACCAGCTCTGGGAAGAAGCAAGCCTTCCAGTCTCTGAAAGCCTGAATCAATAAATTCCAGCTGTTGTTTTAGTGGCCAGAAGACTAAAACCACCTCATATTAATTAATATCTTCACAGGCCCTTTTTCCATATAAGGCCATGCTCACAGGACCAGAAGTTAGGATGTGAACATGTATTTTGGGGGGGCACAACTTAAGCCATAATAACACCCCTCAGTCAATCCCCAACAGGAACAGAAACCAGTGTTAGAAGAGCAGATCAGAAAATGCAAAGGAATGAGTTCTACACCATCCCATTGACCAGCTGCAGGGTTTATCTAACCCGGTCTGAATGGGGCAGGGGAGTCTCTCCCCAAGGATCTAACCCACTTTGATGTTTTATAACCAGTAAAATGCTGCTTCTCTGGGGCTGGGCTGCACATTGAATAAAGAACACTACAGTATGATGAGCGATGCCTGATAACTTGGACTTGGGGAGAGAAATTTGGAATAGAAACAGAAAGAGTAGGCTACTATAAAAGGAAGTGGGAGAATGGCCTTTGTCAAGAAAAACAATGATAATAAGGACAGTATGGTAATAGCATCGAGGCACTATATCCATACTTTCCTCACTTACCTTTAGATTGATCTTGGAAAGTGAACGTTATCTTCATTCTGAAGAAGAGGTAACTAAGACCTTGAGAGGTAAAGGGATTAGTTCAAAGGCATGCATGTCATCAACCAGATTTGTTATTAACCACTGCAGTATAGGAGGGTTCTCAAGAGGGGTGCTCTCAGAATCTCCCACTGAGCTTCAAAAATGAAGATACTTGGCTCTTACCCCAAATATACTGGGGAAGTTAAAATTCGAATTTTGGAGCCAGATAACTTGGGTTTGTTGATACCTGTTACACCTCAGCCAATCATTAAACCGAATCTCTCTTTTTTTTTTTTTTACTTTTTTTTTATTGCAAAATGTAACATATATACAAAGCAAAGGAAGACAAAAAAAATTTTCAAAGCACACTTCAACAAGCAGCTACTGAACAGATCCCAGAGTTTGTCATGGGCTACCATTCCATCATTTCAGATTTTTCCTTCTAACTGCTCCAAAACACTGTAGGCTAAAAGGAATATTTACCTCATCTGTAAAATGGGTATAATTAATGTACCCGCATCATATGATTAAGGGAAAGAGATAATACGTATAAAGTGCTTAGTGTAGTACCTGACACCTGGTATGTGCTCAATAAATTCAAGCTATTATTAATTATTTCATGCAAGAATTGTCTTAGACTTTGAGGAATAATGGGATTTAAAATAGATGAAGGGAACCTACAGGAAAATATTTCATTTTCTATTTTTCAGAAAAGACAGTTTTTTCCTGTTCCTCCTTCTTATATTGTAATACTGCTTTAACCTGGTCTTGCTTCCTTTTCCTGCTGCCTAAATTGAAGACATCACTTCAAATTCTGTCCTTGGCCCCTTTTTCTCTCTACACTCTATCTTTGGACAGCTCATCCAGTCCCACAATTTCCAAGATCTCATTTATATATATAATACCCAAAACTTTACCTTGGATACCAACCATTTTGCAATCCTCTGTTCCCTTGCTTCTAATTCCTACTGGATGTTTCCTTCTCTTGTGATCTCCATCCCAGCTTGTCAAAAAGATATTATCTAATGGTTTCTATTTCCCTTGATGGTCCCAGCATACTCCAAGTCACCAAGACATAAGTTTTTGACATCTCACATCGAATCAAGTTGCAATTTTGATAAACTATATCGGCTCCAGAATTAAAGATGTTTTTTTCAATGTGGATGATTGCATTAGCCTCCTAACTAGTTAGTAAATCCCCTCCAAACTGTTCTGTAGAAAATCACCAAGTTGCTCTTTCTAAGGATAATTCTATTCATATCATCCCATGCTCAGAAACTTATGGTTTTAGGAGATTCAAATTAAAAAAATAAATTCTACTTTTTAAACAGCTCTGCTGGAGCCAACTATTTTCTGTTCTTTGAAACAATCTGACTTTCCCTCCTCTATTGTTGACTCACAGAGTTCCCTTAATCAGACGTGCTTTCCCATAAGCAAGGTTTACCTAATGGGCTTTTACCTATTCTTTGAAAGGTTTAATACCTCCTCCATTAACTTTTCCTGGTCATTCCAGGCTAACAGAACCTCTTCTTTCTCTGTATTGCTGAAGCATTGTGTATGTCTTTTATGATAGTTATGTCATCTTGTGTTATGGTTTGCTCAATTAATATAAGCACCTGGAAGCCAAAGACTTTGTCTCTCATCCACAGAACAACACCCTTTTGTAGGTTAGTGTCTCTCTTCCTCTTACAGGTGAAAAAGCTGAGGCTCAAAATGGTTAAATGTTCTAAATGTACCAAGCGGTTAGTTGGAAGAATCCATTTAAACCCATGCCTATGGTTTCAAAGTCACTAGAAAACAGTAGAAAGGATGGAAGGGTGGAAAGATAGAAGGGGTTAAAGAGAGGAAGAAGAAGGGGAGATAGGAGGGATGGGAAGAAGTTGGGGCAGATTTCCCATTAGAGACAGCTTTGGAATTGGGCTTTGCTAATTATGATCTTATTGGGTGGGTGCAGAAGAAAGCATGCCAGGCAGGGAACAGCATAAACAAAGGTGTGGAAGTTGGCCCTCTATAACTGAAAAAAAATGAACTGAAAAGCAGGTGTGGTTCACTTTCTAGCTTTAATGAGAGATGTCGTTAGTAATTGGGCTTTGTCTCCAGTGGGTTCTTTTGCTCCCACATGTTTTTTTTCAGATTTAGCATGTCATTTCTCTACTTAGTGGAAAGTTCTGGGACTCCGATTTTCAGGAAAATAAAAAGTACTTTCATCTAAATCTTTAGGTTTGTGGAGTGCAGCAAAACCTGTTTGGTAAGTAGATCTCTCCATGCCAGCCTGGGATTTCCGCTCCAGCCTGGCACTAGCTTAAACTCAGCAGGAAACACTTGCTGAGTGAGTCCACAGCTACCCCTCCAGGTGAAGTAAGAACAAAAAAGTGGCTTCTCTAGAGCAGTAGGCAGCAGTCATGGGTCTTTTTGCAGTAACTTTTATAAATCCTGCTTTGCTAAGTACTTCACTCGCCAACTCTCCTTGACCTTTGCCTAGAGCAGCACAGCCAAAGCCAAGAACTCCATGGACCAGGAACCTATCTCATAAAAGCTCTGCCCACACCTCAGAGATTTGGATCACTTCAGTGATCCAAAGAGAAGGGGAAATAAATGATACAGAAAATTAAACTGCTCCATCATGAAAAGCAGAAACTCGGTCGTATGTATCTCAACTGAATAGGAGGAGGTGGTAGGTCCTTTCTCTCAGTAGACTCCTCACCTCACTTGGTTTAAAAATCACAATGGATTAGGACCTCTCTCATAATTCTAATTTGAGACTCTACTGTCAAGCCTTGGACATGGCAGTGGGATATGGCTGTTTGTTTAGAGTCTGACGTCAACTGTGATGGGAGCTGCATCTCCTTGTTCTAAGTGTCTGATTAACAGATTCCTTTTTAACAAACAGCACTAATATATATTTAGCAAAAATAATCAAGATGGATTAATAACTCCACCAGAGAGTATTTATCTTCTATTAGGGGTGGGAGGGCACGATACCATGTTAATAAACATGATACTGGTGGCAGACATTATAAAGAACAAGGTTGATAGATTTAACTACATAAAAAATTTAAAACCTCTGTGCCACAACAATCCAATAAATAAAATTTTTTAAAATGCATCAAACTGGGAAAGTTATTTACAGCAAGCTTTACATACAGATTTACTGAAACACATGAAGGAAAAAAAACCACCTTAATAGGACTTAAGCTAGCAAGTAACAAAAGAATTGTAAGTAGAAAATAAATATATGAAAAATGCTTAACTGTACCAGTTATAAAAGAAATATAAATTAAAACATTCTGAGATTTCAATTCAGTCTATCAATCTGGTAAGGAATTGAAAGTCTGATAACCAGCCAGGTTATGAGCATGTGGTGTAACAGTCTCCTGCTCTACAGGGGAGTCTGTGAATTGGCATAAGATTCCTGGAGGACACTTTATCCACATGTATTTAAAGCCTTAAAACAGCCACAGCCACTGGCCCAGCAATTACATTTCTGGGAATTCACTCCGAGAAAATATTAAAAACATATATATATATAAATATTCATGAATAAAGATGTTTATAACATTATTTATCTGTACAGAAAACTGAAAATAACCTACCCTATACAGTCACTAAAATGCTGATATATAGTGTGACATGAGAGGATTATCACATTATATTGTAAAGCAAGAAAAGTAGGTTAGGGAGTATTTTGTAGGATTTTATTTTTTAAAGAACAAAATGAAGACATTTCCAAAGTGGTTATTTCCTCTTTTTTCCCACCTTATTTCTATAATGAACCTGGATTATTTAAGCTAAAAGATAAAAAAAGACACATATGGCAGGCAGAATAATTGCCCCCCCCAAAAAATGTCCACATCTTAATTCCCAAAACCTGTGAATATGTTACCTTACATGACAAAGGAACTTTGTAGGTATGATTACATTAAGGATCTTGAGGTGGGAAGATTATTCTGGATTATCTGAGAGGGCCACATTTATTATCAAAATGGTCGTTATAAGATGAAGGCAGGAGAGTTAGAGTCAGAGAGATTTGAAGATGTTACACTGTTGGATTTGAAGTTGGAAGAAGAGGCCATGAGCCAAGGAAAGTAGGTGACCTCCAGAAGGAACAGATTTTCCCCTAGTGCTTCCAGAGGGAACTTTGCCCTGCTAACACCTTGGTTTTAGCTCAGTGAGACTTCGGATGCCCAGAACTGGAAGACAATGAATTGTGTGGTTGTAAGCCGTTAAACTTTTGATTTGTTACAGCAGCTAATGGTAAGTAATACAGCATATGTCTCAGACCCACAAAACCATTGCGTATATTGGGTCTTGCTGGATGGAGGGGAAGTAGTAGGACATGTAGAAAATGTTTTGGTTTAGGGACAATCATTCTTAGGCTAAAGTTAGTTAAAGTAGGAGAAAGTACATAATTATAGGAACTTCCACAAATCCTTTCTGGATAACTGCATTTCTAACCCTGACTTGCGCTAAAAAGGCTGACAGTTCCCAAGTTTAGTTAAATCCGCACATGGAGCACTATTCTCTGAGGACTCACTTTCCAGTAACTCAGAATTTTCTATATCGTCAATTTTTGGTTTCTTTGTACCCAAGAATTCAGTTCTCAGCATATCCCTTTCCTCTCGCATTTTACTATAAGCTACAAGGAGAAACCAGGTTGTACTCCTGATTTTTAATTTGAAATCTCTTCAGCTAAATGTCCAAGCTCATCACTTTCAAATTCTGCCTTCCATCTAACATTAGGACTCAATTTAACCAAATTCTCTGACATTTTAAAGCAAGGGTCGCCTTTCTTCCAGTTTGCAATGACACATTCATCATTTCTATCTAAAGCCTCATTGAAAGTACCTTTACCATCATATTTTTATCAACAGTCTCTTCAAAGCGATATAGCCCTGTTATATCAAACACCTCATAATTCTTCCAGAATTTTCCCCTTACCCATTTATAAAGCTACCCCAGCATTTTCAGTATTTGAGAATCAAGGCACCCGCCCACCCTTCAGTATCAAAATCTGTTTTTGGTTTGCTAAAGCTGATGGAATGCAATATATCAGAAATAGACTGGCTTTTAATAATGAGGATTTATTAGCTTATGACTTACAGTTCTAAGGCCATGAAAATGTCCAAATTAAGGCATCAACAGGACAATACCTGCTTCCTGAAGACAGGTTGCTGGTGATCCAGACTTCTCTGTCACATGGCCAGCACATGGCAATGTCTGCTGGGCCTTCTTTCCTGGGTTTTGTTGCTTCCAGCTTCTGGCTTCAGTGGTTTCTCCTCTCAGTTTCTGTGGGTGTATTCTTGTCTTTCAGCTTCTCAGTGGCTTTTAAGAATCTTAAGGGGTCCCAAATAGGCAAATCAAGAAGGCAAAAGAAGAACAAAGTTGTAGTTGTCACTCTTCCCAATTTCAAACTTACTAATCAATGCACAGTAGTAAAAGCTGTTTGGAGCAGGCATGAAGACAGACATACAGACCAATAGAATATAATTGAGAGTTCAGAAACAAATCCATACATTTATGGCCAACTGGGCACTGACACCTTGACTTTCAACAAGGGTACCGAGTACAATTAATTCAGGAAAGAACAGTCTCTTCAACAAATGGCGGCAGAAAACTGGCTATCCACATGCAAAATAGTGAAGCTGTATCCCTGCCTTATACCATCTACAAAAATCAACTCTAAATGGATCAAGGAGCTAAAACCACAAAACTGTTAGGAAAAAAATATGGTGGGGGTGGGGACCTTCATAACCTTGAATTTAGTAGTGACTTTTTATGTAAAATACCAAAAACATGAACAAGAAAAGGAAAAAAATAGATAAATGGACTTCACCAAAATTAAAAAGTTTTGTATATCAAAGGATAGTATCAAGAAAGTGAAAAGAACATGCATAGAATAGGAGAAAATAATTGAAACCATATATCTGATAAAGCCTTTATGCCCAGAAAATGTAAATAACTTACTATTCAACAACAAAAAGACAAATTACCCAATTTAAAAAATAGGCAAAGTAATTGAATAAACATTCTCCAAAAAAGATATATAAATGGCCAGTAAGCACATGAAAAGATGCTCAACATTATGGTCATCAGGGGAATGCAAATCAAAACCACAGTGAGACATCACTTCACACCCACTACGATGGCTATTATAAAAAAAAAATTTAAAGAACATGTGTTCTTGAGGTTGTGGAGAAATTGTAACCCTTATACAACTGTTGATGGGATTGTAAAATGCTGCAGCCTCCATGGAAATAAGAAATTCGAACATAGAACTACTATATGACCTGGCAATCTCACTTCTAAGTATATACCCCTAAGAATTGAAAGCAGACACTCAAACAGATATCTGTACACCAATATTCATAGCAGCATGATGAATGTACAAATACAAAGGGTGGAAGCTACCCAAGTGTACACCAACAGAAAATGAATAAACAAAATGTGGTATACACACAAAGTGGAATATTATTTAGCCTTCAAAAGGAATGGAGTTCTGATACATGCAACAACATGGATAAAGCTTGAAGACATGATGATGAGTAAAATAAGTCATACACAAAAGACAGATATTGTATGATCTTGCTTATATAAAATACCAAAGTATGAAAATCAATAGAGACAGATGTAGATTACAGGTTACCAGGGGCCAGGGGGTAAGTGGAGAGGGATGTTCTTGCTTAATAGGTGCTGGATTTCTGTTTGAAGTGATAAAAAATCGGTGATAGATGTTGGTGACGGTAGCATAATAGTTTCAATTAATAATTTCAATTAATTAATAATTAATACCACTGAATCACACACTCAAAAGTGGTTAAGTGGGAAGTTTTGAGTTGTATATATATTACTACAATAAAAAGTTGTTTTTTTTTTAAGGAAGTATTGAGGCAGACTCTGAATATTATTGGGAATATTGTAAAGAAGATTCCAGTTCTGATGGAGCTAGATTCTAACACTAACGGCTTTATCACCTCTAAATCATATGGTCCCATGTATAGGCTTATAAATAGGCTGGGTCATATGGGCTCATAGTGAAATACAGACACACATAGTTGTACTTAATGGGGAGACATAGGGTCTTGACCAGTGGGGTTTAATTTAAAACTATGTATGTTAAGAATGTATGTGCTGGGCGGGCCACGATGGCTCAGCAGGCAGAGTTCTCGCCTGCCATGCCGGAGACCCAGGTTCGATTACTGGTGCCTACCCATGCAAAAAAAAAAAAGAAAAAAGTAAAAAAGAATGTATGTGCTTGTACATTGTTGTATCAATAGAAATAAAATAAATAAATAAAAATAAAGAGCTTGAAGAAAAGATTATGGGAATGGGGTAAAAGAGAGACTAGATGTTAGAATAAAACCTGTGTCCTAAATCCACAAAGGTGCAGGATTGCAAACTTTAGTCCCTAAGCAACAACGTGGCCTAAACAGATTCACTTCAGTTCTTCCAGAGAGCAGAGGGTAGATTCAATGGCCTCTGTGACCTCTTCCAGACTGAATTTGTCACTCCTTTTCCTGGTCCAGTTTCCTTATTTATACAAACCTGGCTATTTCTGCATCCCCTGGTTTCACCTCTGTGCTGCCACACCAAGGAGCTGATGAAACCTGTTAGCCAGAGGCACAGGCTCTCCTCCAATCCAGATGGGGGGAGCAGGGGACTCAACTTGCATGTAGTGCTCTGTTACAGGAGCTAGGGAGGTTTTACCATTTATTATCTCATGTAATTAAAAGTCATCCACTATCCCCCTCTTCTTTTCATCCTTAGGAGGGATTCAGGGAATCAAGGAGGTGAAATGTGGTGCTGGCTGCTTACCTGCTAGCAGCTAGAACCCACTGCTGTGGGAGGGAAAGGGCTTTTTCTAGGGAACTGCACTGGACAGTACAACTAACCAGAGTTTTATGCCTTTGCTTTTTTTTATGCTGTATAGAGGGGGTCACATTTCATTCTTTCTCCAAATGAGTATCCCGTTATTGCAGCACCATCTGTTGAATTTTTGTTTGGTTGGTTTTTTTGTTTTTGTTGGTTTTGCTTGTTTGTTTGTTTGGGAAGTGTAGGGGCTGGGAATTAAACCAGGTCTCCCGCCTGGCAGGTGAGAATTCTACCACTGAACTACTCTCGCACTCCTCTGTCTTTGCTTTGCTTTTTTTTTTTAATAAAGAATATTACAGCAGTTGTAGGTTTACAAAAAAATTCATGCAGAAACTACAGAATTCTCATATTAATCCCCACCACAGGCAGTTTCCCCTATTCTTTACATTTTGCATTAGTGTGGTTACCTTAGCTACAACCGATGAAACAATATAATATTATTAAGTATAGTCCGTGGTTTACATTAGGGTTCACTCTTTGTGTTATATTGTTCTATGGATTATTTTTAACTTTTATTGTGGTAACATAAACAAGCTAAGATTTCCCGTTGTAATCACTCCCAAGAATACAATCCAGTGGCGTTAATTACATTGACAATATTGTGCTACCATCACCACCACTCATTACCAAAACTTTTCAATCATTCCAAGCAGAAACCCTGCACGGGTAAGTATTAACTCCTTTCTCCCTGCTCCTGGTAACTTATATTCCAGTTTCTGATTTGAATTTTCACACTCTATTTCACATAAATAAAATCATACAAAGTTTGTCATGTCGTATTTGGCCTATTTCACTCAACAGGATATCTTTAAGGTTCATCCATGTGGTCGCATGCATCAAAACTTCATTCCTTTTCATGGCTGAATAGTAGTCCATGAAGTGTACGTGCCACATTTTGTTTGTCCATTGACAGACATTTGGGTTACTTCTACCTTTTGGCAATGGTGAATAATTCATCTATGAACATCGGTGTGCAAATATTTGTTCAAGTCCCTGCTTTCAATTCCTTTTTTTTTGGAAAGTGTAAAATATATAACATATCATTCCTTTATTCATTTTTATTGGCTATCTTCCTTCAGTAATAGATTAAAGCTGTGTTTTTGAATCTGGATTCTGTGAACTCCTAATAGTTTCCAGAGGTCATCCTGGGGCTCGTTTACTCCTCTCAAGCACTCCTCCCCAGCTAGCCTCTCTTTCCCCTAGAGCAGCTTCACTTCAATCTCTTAGGTATTGCACATTTTTAAAACATTTTTTATTTTTAAATATTTACATGTACAGAAAGAAAAGAAAGGAAAAACAATAATTCTCAAAGTACCTGTTGTAGTTTGCTAGCTGCTGGAATGCAATATACCAGAAATGGAATGGCTTTTTTCTTTTTGGCATGGGCAGGCTCTGCGAATCATACTTGGGTCTCTGGCATGGCAGACGAGAATTCTGACACTGAGGCACCATTGTACAGCCCAGAAATGGGGTGGCTTTTAAAAGGGGAAATTTATTAAGTTGCAAGTTTATAGTTCTAAGGCCGAGAAATGTCCCAATTAAAGCAAGTCTATAAAAATGTCCAAATTAAGACACCAACAAGAGGTTACCTTCACTCAGAAAAGGCCGATAACGTCCAGGGTTTCTCTCTCAAATGGAAAGGCACACAGTGAACATAGCAGCGTCTGCTAGCTTTCTCTCCAGGCTTCTGGTTTCATGAAGCTCCCCAGGAGCTCCAAAGGTCTCTGGCTGCATAGGCTTTGTGTTTCTCACGGCAGTCCTATGGTTCTGTCATGGCTCTCCAGCTTTTTCCAAAAATGTCCCTCTTTTAGAGGATTTCAGTAAAGTTATCAAGACCCATCTGAAATGGGTGGAGTCACATCTCCATCTAATCAAGGTTAATACCCACAATTGAGTGAGTCACATCTCCGTGAAGATAATCTAATCAGATCTCTAACCTATAGTACTGAATAAAAGCTTTGTCTCCACAAGATTGGATTAGGATTAAGCAAGGCTTTTCTGGGGTACATAAATCCTTTCAGACTGGCACAGCACCCTTCAACAAGTGGTTACAGAACAGATTTCAGAGTTCGTTATGGGTTACCATGCTTTTGTGGTTTTAAAAATGAAATCTGCATTTCCCGGCCCATGTGCTTCCCAAAAAACAAACAAACAAGTAAACAAAGAAAGAAAAAACAAACAAAAATTCGACAAATGGTGCTGTAATAACAGTATACTCACATGGAAAAAAAATGAACTGTGACCCCTGCCATATAGCACACAAAAAAAGAAAAAAAGAAATCTGGGATTAAATATAGAAGATCCTGGCCAGACTCTTCCTATGACACTTCTAAATAAATATAGCCAATGAAGCTGCTACTTTACTGAAAATAACTGAAGGATTAGTGCTTACAATGTACTGGTTGTCAGAGAGGACCAGATCCAAACATTCCTTGTGTTGTCTCCTTCCACGGCATTCAGCTGCTTTCATGTCTTCCCATAGAAATGGTGTTATTAGGTATGAAAGGCAACAAGCCTAGGTCTAGGGGTTTTTCAAATATTTCTGACTTCAGGAAATGTTTAAGACTCAGGGGAAGAAAACAATAAAACTCAAAACATCGGACCTCTAATTCCAAAAGAAAGCTGCAAAATCCAAATTAATAAATATTTAACTAAATGCCTACAGAACACACCATATCAACCCATTTAAAAATGACCCAACATTTAGATAGTTACATGCAAATTTATTTAGTGTGGGATGTGAGTGCATTTTAATATCTTTGATGTGATGTAAGATTCAGCTTCTAAAAATAAGCTTGCCTGGGGCCTGAGAAAGCTTTACAGCATCCTTCTCTGTAGCTTTGGAAAGACTCCAGCCCTTGCCAGAGTTTAGGATTTTTGCCAAGCCCTCCCAGCTTCTCCTGGATGGACCTGTATTCTGAACACTGGGTGGCAGTAAGGAACTTCCTAAGCCTTCTCCAGAGTCTGAATGCAAACCTGAGCAATTCCACCTTAAGAAAGGCCATGCACAGAACCATGCAAAAAGTGCAGTAATTCTTGGACAGTGGCTAATCTCTATAATTCACCAGATTGCAGATACAAGTGACAGCCGCAATAGGGGTGATGTTCTCTCATTCTCTGTGTCACCCGAATGCTATTTTGAATCTGCCTGAGATTAGGAAAAGAATTACAATTGGCCCCAGGGCCTTGTCGTGTAATTTTTATCAGTCCTGATCTGTGAGTTCCCCCAGGCAGTGCATGCACTTGTGTATGCATGCATAATGGGCAGACCCATGGTGGGATGGCAGGCTCCTGAGGACTGCATGATCCTTTTTACCTCCTATATTTCCACACTTGCTCGTAACTCCAAGACTCCTCCCTTCTCACCTGTGTTCATTCCCTTGGACCTGGGCAGTTGCACAGGGCCCGGTGCTCAGAAAGGTCCCCTCATTGGGAACCTTTTCTTTTTGTACCAGGCCCTATCAATTGTACAGCCAGTCTTGCTGTGGAGAAGTATGGTCAAAGGTAAATTTATCTCTAAGGTTTGACTTCATTTTTTCTCTGCCTCATTTTAGCATCTGGCTTGGCTTAAAATTGAGAATGCAATAAACATGGCTTTTGGTTAGCCATTCTTGGACGCTGCTTGAGAGCCTGCCACTTACTATGGGGTACCTTGGTTAACCTCTGAAAGGCTTCGTCATCCAGTGGAAGGGTACAATTGTCTTTACTTCAGAGGGAAGGGTGAGTATGAAGGTCTATGATAAAAATGCAAAACTCCCTGGCACATTGAAGATATTCAATAAATATTGCATACCTTCATTGCCCTTACCACTTCTGGAAATCAGCATCAATTCCTTCTACATTATTTTCCCTGCCCAGAATAGACAACTCTAGTTGAAGTTAAAGGTCGGTTTCATTTCCATGGAGCACGTGTGGGTCAAATGTGCAGTCTACAACCCTGTGAGTAGAAAGCAGTTCTTGTTCTGCTCAGGATTCTGTTCTGAGCAAGAGATGCATGGCCAAACTGTGGTTGTGATTTCTGCACCATAGGAAATGCTGGCTTTACAGAGCCACCTACTGTTTGGGGAACTCGAAAGAGAAATTCTGATTGAAATGCCATCTTCAACGAATCCTGTACTAATTAGCTTATTATATTTCACTTTTACAATACCTTTTTCTGGAGACACTTGACAAATAGCCACTAATGACACCCTCTGATCCTCCATGTCAGATGAGTGCTGTTGTTACATTCATCTCCCTTCCTGGATGGAGAACTGGAGGCCCATTTTTAGGCCTGCCTCTGCTCAAGCCTTGTGTGATCTTCAACAATGTTTGTGACCCTCAGTTATTTCATGTGTAAATTAAAGCTAATAATTTCCTTTTGACCTTAAAAACCCTGTGAAGATGAAATAGCTTAAAAGGTGAATGCTCTTTTAAAAGTAGAAATAACTCCACAATGCAAGGTCCTGCAGTATTATATTTTGACTGTTAAATTCAAGTTTAAAATGCAGTGCTATGCATAACAATGTGTTTTTTTAGACATTGAAGTTTCTGGTTGCTCAGAGTGAGGTTGGATGACCAAGAAGCAGATAGAAAATTCCCTCAGACAGTAAGATGGTAATCGGTTTGATTATAATGTTCCATTGAGCAGTCCATTTGCTCATAGCTAACAAAATACTAAGCAGATACCAGAGACTCAGTGCATTCTCACTGGATCTTTTCAGAACTTCCCTAATCCACCTTGCAGAGGTAGCTCCAGTTTAACCCTCTCACCCAAGCTGCCATCCTATATGGGCAACGGTTGCTCCAGCATTTACGTTTGAACATCTCTCTGTGGCTTAAAAACTCAAAGATGCATAGACAAACTTCTCATTACTTGTTCACTTCAAGCTCCTTCTTCTCCCATTATCTTTCCCATCTTATGCGTTGCTAAGATATGTCAGATGCAAGAGAATTCAGAGAGATTGGGCGGCTGCCGTGGCTCAGCAGGCAGAGCTCTGACCTGCCGTGCTGGAGGTCTGGAGTTCGATCCCTGGTGCCTCCTGCCCATATGCAAATTAAAAAAAAAAAAAAAAACCTCTAAAAAAAAAAAGAATTCAGAGAGAACAACAAGGTCTAACATTTGGATTTAATTTCCAAAATAATCCCTTGAAATTTATAGCAGAGGCAAGATTAATGAAAGCTAATGCTGTCAAATTGCAAAAGCCAGGCATTTGGGAGCATAAAATACTAAATTGAAGAAAGAAGTGAACAGAACTCAGACCAAAGAGTGTGTTTGGAAAGACAATAGAAGAAGAAGCAGATGACCCCTTTATTTTATTTTTTAATTTAATTTTTTTTAATTTTTCAACTTTTTGTATTGTATAATATAATATTATATATGTATATATATATACACAAAGCAAAGAAAGAGAAAAGCAATAGTTTTCAAAGCACTCTTCAACAAGTAGTTACAGGACAGATCCCAGAGTTTGTTATGGGCTCCCATGCCATTATCGCAGATTTTTCCTTCTAGCTGCTCCAGAACATTGGAGACTAGAAGGAAGAAATATATATTTTTTATCATCATAGTTGACTTTTTTTCTTTTTTATGAAAAATAACATATAAACAAAAAAGCAATAAGTTTCAAAGCACAGTGCAACAATTTGTTGCAGAATGGATTTCAGAGTTTGGTGTGGGTTACAATGCCACAATTTTAGCTTTTTACTTCTAGCTGCTCTAAGATACTGGAGACTAAAAGAAATATCAATATAATGATACAATGATTTGTTAAACCCTACCTTGTCTGTCTAACTCTAACATCACCTTTGGAGATGACCCCTTTCTTTACACTGGGTTAAGATTGCCAAATCTGAGAATGAAGCTATTTCAAAGAGGAAGAAGGAAGTGTAGACCGAGTTGTGTCCCTGGAATGTGCCCAATGCCTTGCAACATAGAAGAGGGCAGCAGGGCAGTTGGTAGAATATGCACGTTCTACCAGGGTTTGGAGATCTGAGAGTAGAGACTTGTGGAGAGGAAATCTCCAACCCCAGACTACAACCCCAGTAAAGCATGGTGCCTTAGTCACAATGAAAAAAATGGTAACTCTATCTGAGCAGAGAGGATCCAAGGTAATCATCAACAGCCTTCCTGAGCCCACCCCATGTCTCCTGAAACTCCAGAGAGACAGGGAATGACATCCCTAAGTTCCCGTGACCACCAAGAAAGTATTATGAATACTAATTTGATTAAGTTCAACCAGTAATTATTAAAAAGAAATCTTGAATTGAGGATTATTACCTGGAACTGATAAATTATATTTTCTACAACGCATAAAATGGGGATTGAAGTAGGAACTCAGTTTAAGTTATAGAAGAATGTAACATTTATTTCTCACTCATCTATCCAAGGGCTGGTTGGAAGGCCTACTGGTCAAGGCTGGGCTCCACTGGAATTGGCTCCAGCTATGGGTTGGGTCTAGATTTGTTCCACATATGTGTCATCCTATATGGACCAGTGGCCGCTAGTGGCAGAGATCATTGTATACTTTTTAGAGTTTCCCATAGCATGAACATTTATCTCCACATTTATTTCGTCTCCACAAATCCTCCTTTTTAATCACAAGTAAAGAAATTGAATCAGTCATTAAAAAGCTTCCCAAAAAGAAAAGTCCAGGACCAGACGGCTTCACATGTGAATTCTACCAAACATTCCAGAAAGAATTAGTACCAATCCTGCTCAAACTCTTCAAAAAAATTGAAGTGGAGGGAAAGCTACCTAATTCATTCTATGAAGCCAACATCACCCTCATACC
>PVIY010037521.1:0-24614 GCA_004026745.1 Myrmecophaga tridactyla
AGAAGAGAGTTCCTCTAAAGAGAACTTGATTACCTCATTAAACTTTTAATTAACCAGATGACTTTGACTTGAGAAAATCAATGGAGACTTCTCACTTGTAAGAAAGAATAAATTTAATATGTTATTTGCAAACGTTTATCCTTTTAAACTATTTTAATGTGCAGTTTTTTTTTCTTGGTGGGCATCTGTTGGATTTATTTTCTTCTAAAAGTTTGAAATTGCAAACTTTAAAAAGTTGACAATGTGATCAAATATATTTGGAATGAGATTTTAAAATGACTTACTTCATGGTGTTTGATTCATTTAAAAAGCCTTGGTCAGAGGGTGGGGTGGAAATATTTTATGCAGATTAGGTTCAAGCGTTTTCCTTTGGGAGACTGACATTTTTCTGTTGAATAGCTTATTTCACCAAGAATTCTCTTAGTAATCAAATGTTGTACTAAGCATTCTGAAAGGACTCAAAGAAATATTCATCTATGCATCTAATTTAATTAATTTAAATCATCTAGTGCTCAGTGAGTTCTGAAAATACTCCTACTTAATGCTCATGGAACAAACTAATCTATTAGCACGTACATTTTACTAGTAAGCAACATGAGGCTAAACCTGGCCCTACTGGTGACGATTTAAAATTGTCCTTCCATCCCCTTTCACAGGTGGGGATTTGATATTTATCTTAAGGGCAGAAAGGTTTGAATACCCACTCATCTGTGCCTAGATTTTACTTTCATTCTTTGGTACAGCTTTGTGTTCTTCATTTAGTGTGCATAGAAGAAAATTTTCTGTTCAGGATTGAATAAATTGGGGCTTAGTTTTGAGAAATGCAAATTATTCTAGCTTCATTTGGCAGAAATTCAGGGAATCAGTTATTTATAACATCAGTGGAAAGGCTGGAGGATTATGTTAGAGGCTGGGCCTTCAGGTCTACCTTGTATGGCCATACCACCATCAGAAAAGTGGGGAACAGGAGGCACCCCCAATGGGAGAGCTGGTGTTCAAGAGCCCACACCAGAGCTGTAATCTAGGGACTGGAAATCTGTCCCCCCCCCACAGCTGCCTTTGACACCCTGAGATCCATGTCTGGACTGTGGCATACCAGGTCCAGCCACTGCCTTTAATTTAAAAATTAAATTAAACCTACTATATATGGCGACCCTGGAGTGCTGCTGCAGAAAACCTAACAGCTCTGCCCCCATATGCTTGCCCGCAACAAAGCTGGAGCGGCAGGAAGACAGCCTCCACTTCCAGGCTGTGCTTCGAAGCTTAGGTGAGTTCCAATTGGTAGAACATATTCTGCATCCAGAAAATGAGCTACAAGGTTTTCTGAGAAAGAGTTTTTATCCTTCTAGCTTCTGCAGTTCAGAAAAGCACCCAAGAAGGATGTGGAATGGTTACTGAATTCTAACCTACTATATATACTGCAGTTGTGTATGCAAGTGTGTGTATCTGAAATCTTATGGAAGGCTTGAGGGATTTCAGGAATAATTTAGACTAATTGGAATGTTTGCCTTACAGCTATTCTATCTAATCTCCACAGATAGAAATCCATTTGATAAGATACCATCTTTTCTCTTTTTCTTCATTTATTTTGCTTTCGAACTTTTTGTTTTGACATGATTTAAGACTTAAAGAGAAGCTGAAAGTACAGTATAAAGAATTCTCATATACCCCATGCCCAGATTCTCCAAGTAGTAACATTTTACCACATCCACTTTATTTTCTTGCCCTTTCCTTTTTCTGAGTCAGGAGTAAGTTACAGATATGATGCCCTTTAGTTCTAAATACATCAGTGTGTGTATTTTCTAAAGAACAGGACATTCTCTTACATAAACATGGTGCACTTACCAAAATAAGGAAATTAACATGGATACAACCTCTTTTCTTTATCTTGCTAATCAAGTATTTAATGATTCTGGTTGGAGACATAAGCATATGTCTCCAAAGATGAAAAGAAAAGATGAGAAACACAGATATCACGTTATTTATTGATTCCTTCATTTAACGATATTTATTGAATGGCTCTCTTGTTCCAGGCATGGAATTTCTACAGGTCATCAAGAGAGGTAACACAGTGGGGTGAACAGTTAAGGTTTCCCAAATGAGTTAGGCTTTAAAGGATAAGTAGCATTTCCTATAAAGAGTGCTGAAGGACCTTCCAAGAGAAATTAAAAATGCCTGTAGGTGTGTGGTAACTGTGAACATGGTCCCTTTGAATGGCTGATAGAGAAATAGGCCCCTAAAGAAAGAGTGAGAAACACAAGGGGGTGGATTAAGAAAGAAAGTTAGCAATGGGGACATGACTTTTCAGCCAGGGTGGCGGGAAACAATCTGGCAAGCTTACCAGACAAGGCGGAACCACGTGGAAATGGGAACCATCTAGCTGGCCGTCACATGCATGCAATTTTATATGACTCTGCACTATAAACATAACAATAATTCTAAGGATAAGGGATGCTAAACCAAATGGATAAGTCCTTATTTACTTTAATAGGTAAGAGAAAGGAAAAAAAAAAAGAAACAAAACTGGGAACACTTGCAAGTTAATGGTTGATTTTTGTTCCAAAACACGTTAATGCAGAGAGTGAATAATTCAATCGAGTGTACTTTCTGTCATTTTTATGTCGTAGTGGGAGTCGGACCTCCCTTTGACTTGGCTACATGTACAACATTTCCATGAGGCAGAGAGAAAGCAGGAGAGCAGAGTTAAGTCATTTTACCTGGGAGTAGTGTTTTTTAAATGACATTTTGGAGGGAAAAGCACAGGACTAGCATGGTGTTTGAGTAAAGGCAATGAGAGAAAAAAGTATTTTTAAATGATATTTGGTGAGTGCAGGTAGAGACTTTGAAGTCATTTTGAAATTATGCTTTGGATGTTGAACATTTGTTTAAATATTAATATTCGTCTGAGGACAACCTCATGGCTTATGGCTCTGATAGAGTTACAAATATAGCACTTTAAATACCTGTTCTTGAGGATTTTTATATATGTTCCTTAACACCCCAATACTTTTTTATGGATATTTCATGTTCATATGAGTTTTCACATCACACGTGGTAACCTGAGCACACGGCTATTGAAGAAAGTGAACTGGAGGAGTTCAGCTGTAAAAGGTTCTAAAAAGCAAGGGTGGTTCAGTGGTAGAATTCTCGCCTGCCATGCGGGAGACCTGGTTTTGATTCCTGGTCCATATATTTCCCAAAAACAAACAAACAAACAAACAAAAATTTAAAAAATGGTGCTTCAATAACGGATACTCACATGGAAAAATAATGAAATGTGAGAAATGTGACCCTGCCATACAGCATACAAAAAAAGAGAAGGTAAAAAAAAGCTCTAAAGAATCTCTCTTTGTTTCTTCTTTCCTGTGTCCTCCAGTCTTCCACCTTTTGCCAATTGGCTTGGCTTGCTCTTACATTAGCCCTATAGCTTGGAAGTTGGCCCAAACACATGCATTTTCCCAGTGTGGACCTGAGTATGTGTCTGAGTTTATTAAACCTGGATTATACGTTGGGAAACTATGGAACAGAATAAGTAAATAAGTGCATCAACAACATAAGCAGGTATATGGGGAGTAGACAGATTGTAGGCAGATCACTGAACTATTCACATTGGTTGGGTATGAGCACAGGGAGAGGGGTCAGGTCAGCAAATCTACTGCTGGGTGACTCACTGTGTCTCTAGTACTTTCCGTACAGGGCACCTGTGGTAGACATTGAAATCATGTGTCTACAAAAACACGAGTGCTTGTCCAGACACATCACATACTTATCGGCATTGTTTTTAAAATAAATAGAAATTACCATCCATCCATACAATGGATTATACATTAAGTCATCCATCCATAGGATGGATTATACATTAAATCAATGAATAAATGTGCTACAACTTTGCAAATTTCTCCTTTTCCACTTGGAGAGAAAGGAAACAAAATGGGCATTTTGCAGAATTATAAAGATTTGATTTCACTTACCTACAAAGCTAGAAGACTATGACATTGTCTTTGATCTTAGGTGAATGAAATTGAAACACTGTAAAAATAGCTTTGTTTTTTACTTTTGTGTGTGACATGATTTTTAAGTCAATTTGCACTCTATCCTAAGGAGGAAGGCATTTTCATCCCCACATAACTGAACACTCCATGAACCCAAAATGCGAGAAAGCCGGAACAACAGAAATCTATTTTTCACCCACTCCCTCTCTCTCTCTCATTTCTACCCTCAAACTAGGGCAAGATTCCAGAAATGTATCAGAAATGACATTTAGCTCCTCAGGGTTTTGCATAAATGGAGCCATTTTGTGTTTCTTGTCTCCCTCCATTCCATAGCGAGCTTGCTGTTACCAGAAATTACCAAACAAAAATTTTCCCCAGCTTAAAAGCAGGATACTGAGCAAGGTTGGGTTCTTGAGGTATTTTCTCAGAGATCAGTGGGCAGGCAAATCTTCTTTGTCTTTCCTTTTCTTTTATTTTCTTAAATTTCAGGAATAGGAGTATGTGACAAATTTAAGAATTTTACTTTGAGCAATCACAGTGTTGTGCAAGTTCTATACAATAGATGCTGGAATGAGAGAATGGAGATCTAAGAGTTGTGGGGTGTCGGCTGCCTGTGGGGAGTAGTGTCATTTCGTTTCCAAAGTGGGTTGATTTCCTTTAATTTCTCAGTCATTTGGTTTTGTTGCTGGTTTAGCCAACTCTTGTGCAGTCTGAGTTTCGGAAGGGACTAAAGCAATCTCCACCCTACAAGCTAAAAACATACTAAGATATTTATTTACTGATCCTGTGAGTTTCTTAGGAAAAACGGAAGTGCATGAATGAGGTCGTGTGTCAGAGTGCAAAGGCCACAGGGTTCGGGGTTGGTCATTACTCAGTTGGTTATCACCTGGATGGTTAGTTAACTTCTATGAGTCCTAGTTTCCTGAAAAAGTGGAAATGTGTGTGTCTTTGTGTTAATGGAGGGAGGAAGAGAGAGCAATGATAACACTATATAAAATATTACAGCATGGATATTAGCATGTAACAGGCACTCATTAAGTGATAGCTACTGTGGTAGTTAGATTTAGTTGTCAACTTGGCCAGGTGAAGGCACCTAGTTCTGTTGCATGGACATGAGCCAATGGTATGTGAACTTCATCTGTTGCTGATTACATCTGCAGTCAGCTAGGAGGCATGCCTGCTGCAATGAATGACGTTTGATTTAATTGGCTGGTGCTTAAATGAGAGAGCTTAATGTAGCACAGCCCAAGCAGCTCAGCATACTCATCTCAGCACTCGCAGCTCAGCCCAGGCCTTTGGAGATGCAGAAAGGAATCACCCTAGGGAAAGTTGTTGGAACCCAGAGGCCTGGACCGAAGGCCAGCAGAGACCATCCTGTGCCTTCCCACGTAAGAAAGAACCTCAGTTGAAAGTTAGCTGCCTTTCCTCTGAAGAACTAACAAAATAAATCCCCTTTTATTAAAAGTCAATCTGTCTCTGGTGTGTTGCATTCTGGCAGCTAGCAAACTAGAACAGCTAATTTCATTATTGACTTGATATAGTCTCATTGATTCAAACTCAGCCATATAATTTTCAGATCTTGATCATATACATGATTGTTTCAAGCCTTCTTTACTACTGTTTCTATTTTAATTAGGCACCTACGGATTCTCCTTGATTCTACCACACCCATCTTCAGAGTACAGCAAAAATTCATGTAGCAGAAGTTGCTTGACATTTTCATCTTCCGAGCATTATAATAGATGCTGAGGGACACAAAATGATAAAAATACCTTTAAGCACCCAAAGTGGTGAGTGAGTCAATGGAGAAGCTAAGCCCTTCATTTACTTATTTGTACAAGGAGTAGCTATAGTGAGTCCATGAACCAGGTCTCCATTCTGTGATGATAAACAAGGTAGGCATGGCTTCTCCCTTCATGGAGCTTATAGTTTAGTGGAAGAGTCAGACAAATAACTAGATGTAGCATTATGTGCTACCAAAGAAGAGGTAAAGGTGTGATGATGGTACAAAAGAGGGGCACCTCTCCAGAATATATAAGCTCAATGAAGATTTTCAAGAGGTATTGCCATGTATGTTGAGATCAGAAAAAATGAGTAGAATTAGTCCAGCAAAAAGGTAGAGAAGTGTAGTGATCAGAGGAAACAACAAGCAGTAAATCCCCAGCCAGTGCTGGCTAAAAATAAAACCATATCTTTGTGGATCTTGTTTTATTCCCTTCTTTGGCAGAGACTGCTAGTTGTCCCAGAATGTATGTTTCCCCTTTAATCTCTGTTAAGAAAGCCTCAGATTTTTAGCTGAGTTCAGGGCCACGTGGAACAAAGGCTTACTATTTCTTGCAGCTAGAGGTGATATTTGTGATTTGGAACTGGCCCAGGGAATATAGTGGATGTAGTGAGTCCATCTTTTAGGAAAAATCCATAGAGAGAGGGAGTGTGCCCTTTGAATTTCCTCTTCTTCTTCATCCCGCCTGAAGCTGGAGCAGCCATCTTGGGCTATGAGGCACGTGCCGTTTGTTGAAGATGACTGAGCAACAAGATAGAAGGAATCTGGGTTCGTTATGGTAATAATAGAGCAGCCATACTAGCCTTAGACTTCCTGCCTTTACATTTGAGAGAAAATAACTTCTATATTTTTAAAGCCCCTATTTTTTTTTTGTCACGGCCCCAAATAATCCTAACTAATCCATCTTTTGTTGCTAAATCTGTTTCCAACTGGTAACAATTAAATCTCTGACTCTTATTTAAGCTGGTCTTCTTTACTTGGGAATGAGCTCAGATGACTTTCCTAGGTGAGGCTTTATGATATTAAGAACAGTGACGTGGCCTTTTGGATATTTTCCTTTTAGATAACATTGTATTTTAGTTTAATCTTTGCCCAAATCTATGGTCACATTCAATGCCTCTGTCCCTCTGTTTCTCCACATTCTCCTGCCTTTCTCTAAGGTAAAGAAAGAAAGAAATTAGTAGTTGTGGTGGTGTGTGTGTGTGTGTGTGTGTGTGAGAGAGAGAGAGAGAGAGAGAGAGAGGGAGGGAGGGAGGACGGGATGGTCAGGGGTAGAGAGAGAGGGAGAGACAGGTAATCTACAAATACCATACTTAGAAATGAAAGAGGAATATAAGATTTGGGATAGTTTGGCAGGTATTAAGTCAAATAGCCAAATAGTTCCATTTTCAGGAATGTATCTACTGATTACCCTTATTTTTTAAAAAAATTTTTTAAAATTTTAGGACGGTTTTAGATTTACAGAAGAATTGCAAAGTTATTGCAGAGACTTTCTATATATTCTACATGCAGGTTTCCCTATTATTGACATCTCATGTTAGTATGATACATTTGTTAAAATTAATAAACCATTATTGATATATTATTGATATGTTATTAGCCAAAGTCCATCATTATTCAGATTTTTGTTTTCCCTTCATGCTCTTTTGCTATTCCACTATCCTGACCAGGATACCACATTCCATGTAGCTATTGTGTTTCCTATGGCTCTTGTTGGCTGTGACAGTTTCTCAGATATTTCTTGTTTTTTTATGACATTGATATTTTTGAGGAGTACTGATCAGATATTTTGTAGTATGTTCCTCAACTGTTTTTTTTTTTTTCCTGATTTTTTTTTTTTTTATGACACTGGAGTTATGCCTTTTTTGGGGGAGGGAAACCACAAAGGTAAAGTGCCATTTTCCTCATAACATATCAAGTGTACATAATATCACATAGATATAATATACACAACTTATCGCTTTGATATTGACGTTGATCACCTGATCAACCATGATGAGTCATGTTGATAGTGTTTGTTAGGTTTCAACATTGTCAAGTTAGGCTTTTCCCTTTCCACACTGTATTCTTTCTAAGGAAGTCTCTGTGCACAGAGCACACTTAAGGCATGGAGAGCTATCTTCCATTTCCCTGAGGGTGAGTATCTACATAAATTATTTGGAATTCTTTTGCATGGAGATTTGTCTCCTCTTCTCCATTTATTTATGTATTCAACTATCTATATCAGTATGGACTCATTGGTATCCCTTTTAATCTTTGGGTTATACTTTATGTACTATTTAATTTATTTTATGGCTCAATTTTTTTTTCCAGATTTGGCAATTGGAAACTCTTCCAGTTGTCTCCTGTGTCCTTTTGACATTCTACCATGTAGGGATCATGTCTTTTTTTTTTTTAAAGGACTTCTTTACTTTCTGCCATTACAAGATACTCCAGCTCATTTTATATTTTTATTGCCTATTCCTGGAATCAGCCATTTTTCTAAGAGCTCTGGAGAATAGTGCTAGAAATGAAGACATGGCACTGTATGTGGTTGCTTCTAGCCATCTCAACTGACAGTGCACGGAGCTATATATGTGTGTACTAGTCAAATATACACATTCACAAATATGTATATCACTATCGGTTTCTATATTAAGCTAACCATGACTTCATATTGATGTCTCCAACTCTAACCATTACCTTATTGATCATTCTAGTCTTTTCCCCTTATTGATCTGTAAACTCTCACTCCAACAGTAAGAAACCTAGTTTATATCATCTGTCATCTATTTATTGAAGAGCTCATTTCTGGTATACTTATATAAAATTGTTAATATATACCCTGTGGGAAATTACTTTGTCAACTAGTGTACACTACTTATGTATAGTTTATTTGCTTTTAATCTTACAAAACTCTACTAATTTCCAAAGTTACTTTGGAAATTCCCTCCATTACTTGCAGTGAGGTTTATATATTTGTGATACAGTTAGATTGTTTTGACACATTCCTCATTTCATCCTAAGATTCCCTGCCTTCTGAAATGCTTTTTTTTTTTTTTTTAATTTATACACTTTAAGATTTACTCTTTGGGCTGTAAAATTCTATTGGGTCTGACAGATGCATAGTGCTCTGTGTTCACCATTACAGAATCACACAGAATTGTTTCACTGCCCTACAACATCTCCCTTGTTTGATCTATTCAATTCTGCTTCCCACTCCGAATCCCTGGCAACCACTGATCTCTATACTATTGCTATAATTTTGCTTTTGACAGCATGTCATATCATTGTAATCATATAGCATGTAGCCTTTTCAGAGCAGCTTCTTTCACTTAAGTAATATGTGTTTAAAATTGGTCTTTTTGCATCTGATAGTTCTTTTTATTGCTGAATAATATTCCATTATATGTATGTAATACCATTTATGTATGAATTCACCAAGGACATCTTGGTGGCCTCCCAGTTTTTGGCAGTTATGAATAAAGCTGCTTTAAGCTTTTATGCTCTGGTTGTGTAGACATAAGTTTTTTACTCAATGTACTCAAAATTGCTTAGGAGCATGATTGATGAATCACATGGAAAGACCATGTGTAGCTTTACAAGAAACTGCCAAACTGTCTTCCAAAGTGGCTGTACCATTATGTATTTTCACCCTCAATGAATGAGAGTTCCTGTTGTTTTGTGTCTTCACCAGCAATTGGTACTGTAAGGATGTTTGGGGGAAAGGGGGGATTTTAGCAATTCTGATAGATGTGCAGTGGCATCTCGTTGCTGATTTAAATTGCAATTCCTTAATAACAGATGATGTTGATCATATTTTCATATTCTTATTTGTCATCTGTGTATCTTTGGTGTTATGTCTGTTCAGACTTTTTGACCATCTGAACAACTGTTCAGATTCTATAAACCCCCTTTGCTTGTTAGTGTGCTCCTTGTCTGATTTTCTGATTGGCAAAACCACATAATTCTTGGAGATATTCAAGAAGTTTCTATACGTATTAGGGGAGAAAGCATAGAACAAGCCTCCTTGGAACCTGTGGATCTTATAGTCAAGCTGGGTGCTGGATTTATCTTTAGGTCCTGGAGTTTAAAGATAAGAGCACATGCAGGGAACTTAGGTAAGACTTAGAAGAATACCTATGTAATCCTAATACCTTCTTCCTTCAGCCTATCATTTTTGTGTTCCATTGCATCTGTGTCACTATTTGTCATGAAGTATCACTTGGCCTTACATTTTATTGTGCAGGAGCACCATTCTGGGAGTATTTGATTGCATCTCCAGACCTAAGTAGCCCTAGGGTGTGAGCCATCTCCAGTGAGAAGATGCTCAGCACTGAGGAAAAGTTTGCATTTGTAGAGGTTCTAGGGCTTGGCCCCTTCTCATTAATTTTTTTTTGATGGATTGACTTGCTTAAAACCTGACATGGCTATTCAAACTCCCTGGCAGTGATGAGTCTGTATTTCTCTAGAATATAGCTTGGATGGCAAAGAAAACTCTTGGCGTGTTGCTTCACGGAGGCTTGTAAACAATAATTAAATGGACTTATGCATCCTAATTCTGATTCATTTCCTTCTTCCAAAATACATGAAGGAGTTTTAGTTCTGGATAATAAACAACAAGAATCATAGCACGCTGTATTTAAACCAAATGCACTCAACAAGGGTATACAGTTCCTGCAATTACAATTTTACTGTTCTGCATATATTTATAATAAAAGAAGAAAAAGATGTACTGGTCTCATGGTCTGTGGAAAGCTGAGAGCTCATGAAAAATCTGTGTGGGGCCTCTGGTTGTCAGACAATCTGACAACATCTCTGCCTGTAACTGGCTCTGTAATCACCCATTTCTATGGGTGCAATTCTTCTTGTTTAAAATGAGTAAGTGGAGGCAGATGATACCAGATCTGCTTTCAAATGCAATATGCGATAATAGTAGTTTCCTAATATAAGCTGCAGTCTCTGTGCAAAGTGAAGGGCAAGAGAGGTGGTAGTAGGCCTGGCATAAATGCCTTGTGAGATGTGTATCTACATTGGTCGGCCGCCAGGGGACATCAAGAGCATCTCTTATCTACAAAATAACCAAACCGCTCAAAGAGTAGTTGGTTAACCAAATTTCTGAAAATTGAACCATTCTTTCCTACTGACACAATTTTAGAGGAGTGTTTTCTCAGGAAAACATTGATCCCTAGAGGCAATACAAATAATGCTCAATCTATAAAGAGTTTCATTAGCAGTATTTAAGATACATACCTAATAAAAGATCTTTGATATTATTCTCATCTTGTATGAAACTGAGTTTGTTGTGGCAAGGCAGTGATTTGAAAAGTGTGTGGAAAAACCGGATTCCTTTTGGCTGTGGCTATTTCATTGTGGGCCTTGATTGTCTATGAACATATGTCATCAAAACCTCTTAATAGTAGATGGTCAACAGCACATTTACCCTACACCATCTCTGTGTTGTTCAGTACCTATGATAGACAAAGGATAGGTTATGGTATCTGTCTGACCCAGTTAATGTCTGAGTTGAATTGTCTGTTACATGTTTTTTATTAGTTTGCTTGTTTTGTTACATGTTTTTAATCTCACCCCTGTGCATATAATCACAGAATGACAGGACTGGAAAAACTCTCAGAACTCTTTTGTACTGATGAGAAAACCAAAGCAAAATATGGAATTATTTTCCTAAATTCATGCAAATAATTAGGTTGAATTGAGTTGCTGTAAGTGGTGATTTCTGAGGCTAATCATAAGCAGCACCAACCTGCTCAGAGTCAAGCCAATAAATATTTACAGAGTAGATAGAATTGTCCATTTGAGGCAGCAAATGAAAAGAAAGTATGGAAGTGTCTAGGAAGCTTAAAACTCCAATGAAGGTGGCTTGTGTTTCTAAGAAGATGGAATAGAACAGTAACTATAATTTAGCAAATGGAAATATAATCAATTACATATGGCTGTAAAAAGATCGTAGGAAAAAGGAAATGGTCATTCTAGAGCTAGGATAGAAAACCAAGAGCTGGATGTTAGAAATGCATACGAAGAGCTTTCTAATACCAAAAAATTAACTCTTTCTATAGGTGGGGCATTAGTCCATGAGTTCTTACCGTGGCCTTAATGGATTTACCATTAAGAATTTTCACCCTTTTGCTTTTAACCCATAATCCCCAATATCTTCCCTGTGGCCCATCTTCTGTAGGACCTGAATTATTTATTTCCCTTCTAGACCATCTGAGTTCCCTTTTCCTTCTACAGTGTAGTCAAAAGCAAACACTTAAGACAAAACTGATGACGCAACCAAAAGATCACTATCTTTGAGAGAATACTCTTGAATTAGCAGAAATGGGGCCAGACTTTCAGTGGCTTCAGAGACCAAGGTCAAGCCTTATACTGGCCTTATTTGATATTTGCCACGTATCTGTCACTTGCCAAGAAGGGCAAGTCCTAAGCCCAGGCTCTGATGATGAGATGATACAAGGACTTTATCATCACTAATCCTGATGAGTTTAGTGGATTCTTTGTTTAGTCTGGAGTTATATAAAATGACCCCAGGCACATTTGTACATTGGCCAGTCCATTCATGTAAATGTAAGTACTACTCCACCTGTCATGGATAAGGGGGTGGATAGTGAAGAAATCAGCTACTAACGAGACTACAGGCAGCGGAATATTTCAGGCATTAGTTGCTGCCATTTTGAGGAATAGTTGGCATCTCAGATGCTGTAGGAGGCAAGAAATGAAGACAGATGATGGAAATGAATTTGTGTGTACTTTAAATTCTCTGTTTTTCTATCATTACTGAACCATCTCTCCAAAAAGATGTTTGGACTGGGATGAAGGTGATTTTCATGATTGCTATGCCAGGTAGAGCATGCCATCCTACGTATTTAGAATTGTGATGGCCAAGTCATGGGGGCTTAGAATTTGAAATGTAACACTCAGACTATGACAAAACCTTATGATGTCTTATGCTTTGGAATTGAGTGGTGGGAGTTGCCTTCGTGGGGGACTAAACATTCTAGAGATAAGAACAGTGTAAACCCCGCAAGAAACTATCAAACTAGCTTGTGGTTCATGGGTTTCAGTCTGTTTGATTGGCATGGATCAGCCTCCCCATGTCAGACAGCTCTGGAGCATCTTCAGGCTGAGGCTTGAACCTGGACTAGAATCCACCCACTCAGGGAACTCTCTTAGTTGGAAGCTCTCCAGACCTCTTCACAAAATCCCTCCATTTGTCTTGTTGACTTCTCCACTCACACTATCATCCAAGCCAGTTCTCCTGGTTGCTCATTAAGCCTTTTTTCATTCACACCTATGCTGCCAACCTTATATGGGTTAATATATTTTTATGTCTAACACTGGATGGCAACTTACAGATGAGTTGCTTAACTCATCTGCCTATGTCATTGAAATTCTTCCAAGACCCCCCTCATATATGAATTTACTTTTGTAACTCTGCACTTTGTATCTAGTTGACACTTTGTTCAG
This sequence comes from Myrmecophaga tridactyla, assembly GCA_004026745.1. NCBI lineage: Eukaryota > Metazoa > Chordata > Mammalia > Pilosa > Myrmecophagidae > Myrmecophaga > Myrmecophaga tridactyla. The sequence continues at coordinate 13,240 of PVIY010037521.1, forward strand.
TGAGCAAAATGGATTAAAGCAAGCCAATAAAAAATCAAACAGATAAAGTTTACACTGAATAGCTGGTGAATGTAAGTTTACCATGAAGTCAAAGTTTTGACTTTTGGAGAAAGTAAGGAGAGGGAGAGGGGAGGGGAAGGAGGAGGAGGAGGAAGAGGAGAAGGGGGAAGGGGAGAAGGTAAATGAAAAGGACTATAAGAAGGGGGTAAAGGAGGATAAAGCGGAAAAGGAGGAGAAAAAACTTTGTTCTGGAAGAAACTAGAAATAAAATATGAAAATAGACCTATATGTAATCCTGGGTTTCCATTTAGAAGAGAAATCACAAATATTTACACTTCATGATGTATTAATATATATTTTTGTGAACCCACAACCATTTATTGCCAAACATCTAAACCCAGCTTTTCCCTAGAGAACTCTAATGGAGTTTTCTTTGCTTATGACAAAACAAATGAAAAATAACAAACTGTTTGGAGTAAACTAATGGTCATTTTGGCAAGATTGATTGGGCCAACATTAGAAATTAAAATAACTTGCAGTTTTAAGTATGGCTTATATTTAGTAAGTCCTGGAGACTTTGTTATGGTGATCTCGCATATCCGTCTGATAGGTTATGCTGTCTGTCTAACCCAGTTAACGTCTGAGCTGTATTGTCTGTTACGTGTTATTAATCTCACCCCTGGTTTTAAGGAAAATATGCTTCATCTACATCTTTCTCTTTAAGAAGGCTGCTGGCATTTATTGATGCCCCACTATGTGCCTTTGTTTCATCCCTACAGATGCCCTATGCAGTAGGTAGGATTAGTCTCATCATATATACGAGGAATTGAGGATTCTGTGAAGTTAAATAGATGTCAGGGTCACACCCTTAAGAAATCAGGTCAAAAGCTGAATCTAGACCTATTTAGCTCATACTCTTCTTACTCTTCTTAAGTAGTCACCTCCCAGATTTTTCCTACCTTCTTATGAGGGTCCAGAATTAGGAATCTCTCTTCTAAAAGTCTGCAGCTCAGCTTATTGCCTTTATTTCATCCTGCTCCAAACAAAAAGAGAGGAAAAAAAAAAAGCATGGAGCAAATTCATTGCCGCAAACCTTTATGGGTAAAGTCACTACATTTTTTGTCTTTTTGGGTGATGTTTATTCTAAACATGATCGTCTCTCTAATTAGGGAAAGAATAAAAAACAAGTACTCTGGATATTGCCACCTCTCTTTTTTTCTCATGGGTCTCTTTCTATGTGCTTTTCTGAATTGTTTCACATCTACTCCTTGAATCGCGAGTCAATTTTATACAGCAATTGTGTTTTCCACAATTTGTTTAATCTTTTATATTATTTATATCTTAACTTACTGCAGTCTACCTTCAAATAATATTGACACTTCACATATAGCGCAACAATCTTAAAACAGTGTGCTTCAAATTCATCCCTCCCGTCTTTTGTGCTATTGTCATCATAATTTTATATTTACTCATGTTATAAACTATACTATACAATGTCATGAACTTCCTTCAAACAGTGAACTTTCTTTTAGAGCCACTAGAGTAAGAAAAAAAGACTGTATTTACCATTTCTACATCTCTTCATTTCTTTATGTAGTTGCAAATTGCTGTCTGGGATCATACTATTTCTGCCTAAGAACTCTCAAATGTCTTAGAGTACATGTTTGCTGGAAAGAAGTTGTCTGGTTATATTTGTTATTTGGAGAAGGCCTTTATTTTGAATTTGTTTTTAAATAAGCTTTTAATTTTAGAATAACTTTAGATTTAAAGAAAAATTGTGAAGATAGTACAAAGAGTTCCCATACACCCCAGATCCCATTTCCCTATTATTAATATCTCATATTAGAATGGTACATTTGTTAATGTTAAAGAATCATCAATGATACATGATTAACTCAGGCCAATACTTTATTCAGATTTCCTTATTGTTTTTTGGTTTTTTTTTATCTGCTTGGTCTTCTTTTTTTTTTTTTTTTTTTAATCTAAAGTCCGCTCTTCTTGTTTTTTCTCTCTCTCACATGGGCAGGCACCAGGAATTGAACCCGGGTCTCCAGCATGGCAGGTGAGAATTCTGCCACTGAGCCACTGTCACACTGCCCTGAAGTCCTCTTTCTATTCCAGGATCCCATATAGGGTAAAATGCATTTGCATTTAGCACCTGTCGGAATTAAGAAGTAGAGTTACATACCAAACAATACAATACAATAGTACTACAATTTATAATTTCCTGAACGGGTACTGTTCTAGTCTGCCAAAGCTGCTAGAATGCAACACACCAGAGATGGATTGTCTTTTAATAAAAGGGGACTTTAATTAAAAACTTGTAGCTCTTCAGAGGGAAGGCAGCTAACTTTTATCTGAGGTTCTCCTTGCATGGGAAGGCACAGGGCAATCTCTGTTGGCCTTCTCTCCAGGCTTCTGGGTTCCAACAGCTTTCCCCAGGGTGATTCCTTTCTGCATCTCCAAAGGTCTGGGCTGAGCTTCAAGTGTTGAGATGAGGTATGTTGAGCTGCCTGGGCTGTGCTACATTGAGCTCTGTCTTTTAAGCCTCCCATGAATTAAATTAAACATCACTCATTGTGGAAGGCACTCCCCTTAGAGACTGCAGATATGCAGCCATAGATGAGTTTCACAGGCTAATGATTCAAATTTGCAGCAACAGAACTAGGCACCATCACATGGCCAAGTTGACACGTGAACTTAACTACCGCAGTTACCTTTACTAGAAGTCTTTATTTCTTTATGCTGCTCTGAACTACTGTCTAATGTCCTTTTCTTTCAGTCTGAAAACTCTCTTTGTCATTGTCTGTCATTTCCAAAGAAAGTCTCACCTGAATAAAATTTGTAGTTGGGGGAATTGTTTTCTTTCAGCACTTTCAACCCACTGCCTTATTGCCTACATGGGCTGAAGAGCAATCAATACTCGATTTAATTTGGATTCCTTTGTATATTACATGTTGCTTTTCTCTTGCAGCTTTTATAACTCTCTCCTTGTCCTTTGCATTCAACAGTTTGGTCAATGCTATGGGTTCTATTTTTCTTCAAGTTTATCCTGTTTTTGTTCACTGGGCTTCTTGGATGTGCACAGTCACATCCTTTGCTAAGTTTGGGAAGTTTTCCATCATTTTTTGAATTTCCATCTGGTCCTTTCTCTCTTTCCTCTCCTTTTAGGACCCCCATAATATACACATTTGGATGTTTGATGGTGTCCCAGTGGACTCTTAGGCTATTTTCACATTTTATAATCCTTTTTCCTTTCTGCTTCTCAGCCTAGCACATTTTAATTGTCTTGTCTTCAACTTTGCTGATTCTTTCTTCTGCTACCTCCAGTCTAATTTTGAAATACTCTTGGGATTTTCAGTTTTTGTGCTCATCAACTCCCATAGTTCTGTTTGGCTCCTTTTTCAATTTTTTTTATTAAGATTCTCATATTGTTTATTCATTGCTTTCTTGATATTCTTTAGATCTTCCTATGTATTTTCTTTCATTTCCTTGAGCATATTTGTTTTTTCTTGCATGGGCAGGCACTGGGAATTGAACCTGGGTCTCCAGCATGGCAGGCAAGACCTCTGCCTGCTGAACCACCACGGCTTACCCTCCCTTGAGCATACTGAAGTTCATTTATTAAAAGTATTTGTCCAGTATGGCCACAGTGTGGTCTTCTTCGTTGACATTTTCTGGATTTTTATCTTCTTCCTTTGGATGTGTCATCATTTCCTGTTTCTTTGTTTGTCTTGTAAAGTGTGCAACAAAAGATTATATTTTAATATCAGGATGGTCCACCAATTGCAAAACATAGGATCCTCTTTGTCTTTTCTGGGCTGCATCTTGTCCTGGGCTTGTGCTTACTAGTGGCCTTAGGAGTTTCCTAAATTTATAGGGGTTTGAATTCCTCTATTTCCCTGGAGACGGAACTCTTCCTTCTCCTAGGAGTTCCACTGTCAGTCTTTGCCCCAGGTCATCTGCCTCAATTATTTCTTACACTGTTTTCCTTGTCTCAAGCTACTATTATCTGGAGGGTAAATTCTTGGAGGGGGGCATGGACTGTTCCAAGTCAATATTTACCAGCCGGAATAAAGCCAGGGACCCACAAAGGAAGCACTGCTGAGTCCATACTTCCTTGGAGGTGATGAGGGAGGGACCAGCAAGGGCTCCAGGAGTTTTTCCATGACTCCCCAAAGCTGCACTTTCTCGTCATGCCCAGCAAATTCAGCCCTTCAACTGTCCTCCCCAGCTCTGAGGAAGCGTAGTGTGTTTTAAATCTCCTCTACTGCCTTTGTCAGCAGTGGGTCGGAATGACGGCTGCCCTTGGAGCTGGGCCCCAGCCATCTGAAGTAGCTAATCAAAAGCTTTAATCAGCAATTATCCTGTGTTTACCTTGCATCTTGGGCAAGTGGATTTTGTGTTCCTTTCTGGCAACTGCAAACTATGCCAGGGTCCAGACTCCACTGCTGCCTGCCACGGGAGTGGGGATTGAGTGATGGTATCCAATGCACCAAGAGAGCAATTTATGGGCATTTACCTTAAATTTAGCCTCTTCCTCCACTCTTCCCTGGATGTCATACAGTCTTCTACTAGATTTAGACAGTTTCTGCCTCCTTAATAGTTGTTCTAGGTTGGCTGATTGATTCCTAATACTTTTTCACCCTCTTCCTACAATCCTTTGTTGAACTTTCTTGATTTAGCCCTCACCCAATCACTGCAACACTTTGTCTTCCAGAGTGTGAAGGAAGATGGCTCTGCCAGTTTTTGCTAATACCCTGAGGTTCTTTAGAGGAATGGAACCCCGAGTATCTTATGCTACCATCTTTGTTGACCAGAACTCCTCATGCTATACTTTTTTGAAGGATGGCACTATCCCCAACCCACACTTAAGGAGTGTGGTGTTATCCTCTACCTTCCTGAGCGTTGAGCATTTACAGAAATGATTTGGAATTCTTCTACAAAGGACAGTTGTCTCTTCTTTCCTCATTATGCACCATTTGTTTGTATCACGATGAATTTATGGATGTTTATTTTATATCTTAGATTATAATCTACTAGTACTTAATTTTGTTGTTCATATTACTCCAGTTTTGACCAGTGGGAATCCTTTTAGTTAGCTCCTGATCCCTTTGAGATATTACAATCAATATGCTTTTTTTTTTTTTAGTACTTCTTTACTTTCATGACTATAAGATGCTGCTCCAGGCTCATCTTGTATACTTCCTGCCACCATCCTCGAGTCAGCCATTTCTCCAAAGAGCTATGAGAATGCTATTAGCAATGAAGACCTGGGTGCTAGATGTGCTTGTTGCTATGGTGTATTGTTGCTTCTAGGTCCTCTCAGGTCACCAGACAAGGAAATATATGAGTATACTAACCCTTATGTATGTGTGTATATGTATGTGTATATTTATATAGACACAATATGTGTGTGTGTGTTATATATATGCACCCATATGCATATCAATAATATTCCAACCTGTAACTATCTGTATCTAAGGTAAGCATGAATTCACACTGCTATCTCCAACTCAACTCCATTACCATGTGGACCATTCTAGCTTCTTTCCTGTGCTTATCTGTCAACTCCCGCTTCATCAGTGAGGAATGTGAGTCCCACCATCTGCATCCATTTATATCATTGTTCCCTTTCACTACACATGTAGAACAGGATACGAATTGTTAATCTGTATCATGTAGGAAACATTATCACCTGGTATCCAGTGCTTATGCTCCGCTCCTTTTCCCTTTAGTCTTAAGGACTCCACTCGTTTCCGTAGTTATTTAAGTTAGCATCTTCTCTCCCACCTTCTTCAGGGAGTTGTTTCATATGTTTATAATACAGTTAAATCCTTTTGCGAATTTCTGCACTCCATCCTGGGATCCCTCAACTCCCTAAATGATTTATCTTTAAAATTCCATTTGTTAAAGTTCACTCTTTTTGCTATTAAGTTATATGTGATTTTTATCATTTTATTGAGATATATTCACACACCATACAATTCATCCAAAGAATGCAGCCAGTGGTTGACAACATCATCACATAGTTGAGTATTTATCACCGTGATCATTTTTAGAATATTTGCATTACTCCAGAAAAATAAATAAAAAGAAAAAAAGAAAACCCCAAACATCCCCTGCCCCGTTTGCCTCCATCTTATTGACCCCTGGTGTCACACTCTGTCCAATTTTAAGACTTACAATAGAGGTCCGTTAACTAAGACAGTGCAATATTGTCAGAGATACAAATATGTATATATATAAATATCAGTAGAACAGAAGAGAACATCTAGAAGTAGATCCGTACAAACATTGGCAACTGACTTCTTTTGTTGTTTTTGCAATATAGTTTGCAATATCAGGGCAACTGTATTAGAGTTCAACAACTTCTGGTATTTTCTTCTGACTCTTCTAAAACATTAGATTGGAAAAGTAATATCTAGGGCAGTGAGATGGTGTCTCAGTGGCAGAATTCTCAACTGCCATGCCAGAGACCTATGTTCAATTCCTGGTGCCTGCCCATGTGAAAAAAAAAAAGAGTAATATCTATATAATGAGTCAATATTAACAGTCATTTGTTAAATCCTAATTTCTAAAGTTATACCTCCTCCCTCTCATTTGATCTTTCTCTCAGTCTTCAGGGATGTCTGGGTAATGGTTATTTGAACTTACTGGAAAGGAGTGTTGACCTTATGGGGTAGAGAAGAGAAACTGGTTTATATTCTTGGAGAGACTGGTACCTCTAGGTTTCAGGGCTTATGTGGCAAAGGATCAATCTGAAGGTCTTAAGTTTCTGAAAAAATAAATTTATTCAAAATTTTTTTTATAGATTTAAAAAATCTCATATAGAGCCTATGATTTGCAGAAATACTGTTGGTTGGGGCTTGGCATATGGTGCTAGTCTGCACCATCTGGCTAAAGCTTGTGTAAGAGTAACCTCCAAATGACCTCCTACTCTGTTTGAAACCTCTTAGCCACTGAAACTTTACTTTGTTTCATTTCTTTTCCTCCTTTTTGTCAGGAAGGCTTACTCAATCCCATGATGCCCGGGCCAGGCTCATTCCTGGGAGTCATGTCCCACAATGCCAGGGAAGCTTACACTCGTGGGAGTCATGTCCCACTTGAGGGGAGGGTATGGAGTTTATTTGCAGAGTTGGTTTCGACAGAGAGGCCACATATGAGGAACAAAAGAGGTTCTCCGAGAGTGACTCTTAGGCATAGTTACATGTGGGCTTAGCTTCATCATTGCAGAAGTACGTTTCATAAGGGCAAGCTTCAAGATCAAGGGCTTGGCTTATTTAATTGGAAGTCCTGATGCCTGAAAGAATATCAGGAATTCCCTGGTTGGGGAAGTTTAATTCATTCTAAGTTTTTCCCCTAGTCCCTCAAGGGGATTTCACAGATATTTTAAAATTTTTTGACCCAAATACTCTGAAGTTATTTGTGTTTTTAGAAATGGATAATGTCATGTTTCCACCATGGTATCAACATACAGATAAGTTTCATTGCCCTAAAAATCACATATCCTTCACCTATTCAACCCCTCTTTTTTATCTCCAGACCTCTGGTTACCTACTGATCATTTTATGATTGTTGTAGTTTTCCTTTTTCTGTAATGCCCTATAATTGTAATCATACAGGATGTAGCCTTTCAGAGTGCCATCTTTCACTTAGCATATTCATTCAAGATTCACCTTTTCTCTTTACTTGGCTTGATAACTCATTTCTTTTTATTGCCGAGTCATATTTCATTTTATGGATATAATACTGTTTATATAAATTCTCCTATTGATGGGCATCTTGGTGGCTTCTAGTTTTTGGCAGTTATGCATAGAGCTACTATAAACATTCATAGGTTTCTGAGTAGATATAAGTTTATAAATGAATTGGGTAAATATCTAGGAGCATGGTTGCCTTATTGTATGGTATGACTATGTTTAGCTTGGTAAGAAGCTGCCAAACTGTCTTCCAAGATTGTGCCATTGTATATTTTCAGAGGCAGTAAACCAGAGCATCTGTTGCTCCATCCTCAACTGCCTTGGCATTGTCACCTTTTAGGATTTAAGTTATTCTAATAGGTATATGTGGTATCTCATTGTTTTAATTTGCAGTTCCCTAACAAAAGTGATATTGAACATCTTTTAATGTGTATATTTGTTATCTGCAAAAATATATGTATATTTTTGGTGAGATGTCTCTTCAGGTCTTTTCTCATGTATATAATGATTATTTTATTGTTGATTAATTTTGCTTCTTGGAGAAACTGTAGATTGACCAAAAAACATGCAGAAAGTATAGATTTCCCATTTACACTCCTGCACATGTTAGTTTCCCTCTTATTATTGCTGTTGATTTTTAAGAATTCTTTATATAATTTGTATATGTTTCACAATTATTTTCTCCAAGTATATGGATTGATTTTTGATCCTCTTAACAATGTCTTTCTCCAAACAGAAGTTTTAAAATTTTACAAAGTTCAACCCATCATTTTGTATGTATGTATATTGTGCTTTTGGTATTTATCTAAAATTTCATCACTAAACCTAAGATCATGTAAAATTTCTCCTATATTTTCTTCAAGTTTTATAGTTTTGCATTTTAAATTTATATGTATGATACATTTTGAGTTATATTTTGCTAACGGTATGAGGCTTGTTTCCGGATTCTTTTCTTTCTTTTTGCGTATGGACCTCCAAGTGTTCAAACACCATTTGTTAAAATGACTACCCTTTCTCCATTGCTCCTTTGTCAAAGATCAGTTAAGTTTATTTTTTTTTTTTAGTCTACTCTATGGTTGTATTGTTTTTTTATTTCGCTAATAACATCTTGTGTATTGATATCTAATTGCTCCAATGCCATTTTTTGAAAAGGATGTTTTCAATTGAATTGTTTTTTCCACTCTTATAAAAAGTTAATTGAGTATATTTATGTGGGCTTATTTCTGATTTCTTTACTCCATTGATTGGTGTATGTGTATATTCCTACAAACACATTCCACTGTTTTGATTAATGTGTATTTATACTAAGTCTTGAAAACAGAGAGTCTTCCAAATTTTTCTTCTTCGGTATTGTATTGTCAATCCAGGTTTTATACTTTTCTATGTATATTTAAGAATCAGTTTGTTGATATCTACAAAATAATTTGTTCAGGTTTCAGGTTTTGATTGGGATTGCGTTGGATTTATAGATTTAGGATGGACATAATTGACATCTTAACATTATTGAATCTTTCAATTCATGAACATGGATACATTTCCATTTATTGAGATATTCTTTGGATTTTTATCAGCTTTATAGCTTTCTGCATATATATGTTCTGCAGATATTTTGTTAGATTTATACCTAAGTATTTCATTTTTTGGGTGCTATTATAAATGGTACTGTTTTAAATTTCAAATTCCAATTATTATTGCAGGTATACAGAGAAGCAATTGACTTTTGCATGTATCCCTTGGGCTTGCCTTACTTGTTTATTAGTATCAGGAATTTTTTGTCTATTCTTTGGGATTTCATATTTAGACAATAATGTTATGTGTAAACACATTTTTTATTTCTTCTTTAATAATTGGTAAACTTTTTATCTCCTTTTCTTTTTCTTATTGCCTTAACTAGGATTTCTAGTACATTATATATTAGAAATGCTTAGGGGACATACTTGCCTTATTCCCAATCTTAGGGGGAAAGTGTCCAGTTTGTCACCTATAGTTGTGATATTAGCTGTTTTTTTTTGTAAATGTTCTTTATTAAGTTCAGAAAGTTTTCCTCTTTTCTAGTTTGCTGAGAGTTTCTTTTTTTAATCATAAATGGGTGTAAAATTTTGTCAAATGTTTTTCTGCATCAATTAATATGGACAAATACATTTTATTCTTTAGTCTGTCAATATGATGAATTAAATTGATTGATTTTTCAAATGGTGAAACAGCCTTGTTTACCTAGAATAAAACTTGCCTGGTCATAATGTATGATTCTTTTTACAGATTATTGGACTCAGTTTGCTAGTATTTTATTGAGAATTTTTGTATCTATACTTAAGAGAGATATTGGTCTGTGGTTTCCCTTTCCTAAGATGTCTCTGTCTGGTTTTGGTAGTAGGTTGATGCCTACATCGAATGAGTTAGGAAGTGTTCCACCTACTTCTATATGGCAGGGATTATAGGGGATGAGTATCATTACTACAGTAAATGTTTGGTTGAATGTACCAGTTAAACTATTTGGGCCTGGGGCTTTTTTTTGTTTGTTTTTAGAACATTAGTTACTGGTTCAAGTTCTTTAATATATATATAGAACTAGTAAGATTATGTATTTATCCTGCATAAATTTTGATAGTTAATGCTTTCAGTAAATCTGTCCATTTAATCTCAGTCGTCAAGTTTTTGAACACAGAGTTCTTCATAGTATACTTTATTATCCTTTTAATGTCTATGAAATCAATAGTAATGAAGCCTTCTTCATTTCTGATATGGTAATGTGTCATCTCTCTTTTATTCTTGGTTGGTCTAGCTATAGTTTACCAATTTTGTTGATCTTACCAAAGAACCAACTTTTGGTTTTGTTGATTTAAAAAAAAAATTTCCTGTTTTAAAATTCATTGCTTTCTGTTACCTTTAATGTTTATTTCCCTATATTTTCTTTAGGGTTAAATTATTCTTTATCTTGTTTCCTAAGGTAGAAGCTTAGATAATTGGTTTTGTTTCTTTCTTCTTTTGTAATATTTGCATTTCATGCTAGAAATTCCCCTTGAAGAAGAGCTTTCTCTGCATCCAATAAAACTTAGTAGGGTGTTTTTCATTTGCATTCAGTTTGAAGTATTGTTTTAATTTCTCCTAAGACTTCTTTTGTGTATGTGTTATGTGATGTATGTGTTGGTTAATCTCCAATTATTTCAGAATTTTCCAGCTATCTTTCTGTTAGCTAGAAACTTTAATTCCTTTGTGGTCCAAAATTCCACTTGGAATGATTTCTATTCTTTTAATTTTTAAGGTGTGCTTTATGGCCCAGAGTGAGGTATTTTTTTTTTTTCTGTGAATGGTCCATGTGAGCTTGAGAAGAAAATATATTTTGCTATTGTTGGATGGAGTAGTCTGTAAATATTTAGATCAATTTGACTGTTAGTGCTGTCAGGTTAACTCTACCCTTACTGATTTTCTATCTGCTTGATCCATCAAATACCAAAAGAGGGGTGTTGAAACCTCCAAATATGGCAGTGAATTTGTCTGTTGCTCCTTGCAGTTCTATCAATTTTTGCCTTGTGTTGTTAGATGCATATGATTTGAATATTATTCTTTCTCTTGAAGAATTGACCCCTTTATGATTATGTAATGCTTCCCTGTAACCCTCATAATTTCCCTTACTCTGATGCCTGCTTTTTTTTTTTTTTTTTTTTTTTTTTT
>PVIY010037522.1:0-25165 GCA_004026745.1 Myrmecophaga tridactyla
GGGTCCTCTGGCATGGCAGGCAAGCATTCTTGCCTGCTGAGCCACCGTGGCCCGCCCCTAATTCTTTCTTGAATGCTTGGTGGAATTCACATGAAGCCATCTGGTCCTGGACTTTTCTTTTTTAGGGAGCTTCTTGATGACTGATTCAATCTCTTTACTTGTGATTGGTTGGTCGAAGTCATCTATTTCTTCTCAAGTCAGCGTTGGATGTTTATGCTTTTCTAGGAAGTTGCCCACTTCATTCACATTGTCTACCTTATTAGCATACAGTTGCTCATAGTATCCTCTCAGTACCTCATTTATTTCTGCAGAGTCAGTGGTTATGTCCCCCCTCACATTTCTGATTTTATTTATTTATTTGCATCCTCTCTCTTTTTTTTGGTCAGCCTAGCTAAGGGACCATTAATTTTATTGATTTCCTCAAAGAATCAAATTCTGGTTTTGTTGATTTTCTCTGTTGCTTTCATTTCTCAATTTCATTTATTTCTGTTCTAATCTTAATTATTTCTTTTCTTGTTTGCTTTGGGGCCAGGTTTCTGTTCTTTCTCTAGCTTTTCCAGGTGAACAGGTAATTCCTCAACTTTTTCTCTTTCTTTTTACTGTAAGGGCAGTACTTTCTTCTACCATTTTGATTTTTGGATTTTATATGTAATATCTAATTTTTTCCTCTTTTTATCTTTACTGATAGTATTCATTTCTACACTCTTCTCCAGACGTCTCTCTCCAGCTTTTCCTATTTACCTGTAGTGCTCTCTTTAGTATTTATTGCATTGCTGGTCTCTTAGTCACAAATTCTCTCAGTGATTTTTTTGTCTGAAAATATTTTAATCTCCTCCTCATTTATGAAGGACAGTTTTGCTGGATATAGAATTCTTGGTTTGGCAGTTTTTCTCTTTTAGAATCATAAATGTATCATACCATTGCCTTCTCACCTATATGGTTTCTACTGAGAAATCCACACATAGTCTTATAGGGCTTACCTTGTATGTGATGGATTGCTTCCTCTTTGCTGCTTTCAAAATTCTCTCTTTGTCTTTGACATTTGACAATCTGATGAGTAAGTGCCTTGGAGTACATCTATTTGGATCTATTCTGTTTGGGGTATGTTGCATTTCTTGGATCTGTAATTATATGTCTTTCATAAGAGGGGAAATTTTCAGTAATAATTTCCCCCAGTAGTCTTTCTCCTCCTTTCCCCTTTATTTCTCCTTCTGGGACACCCACAACATGTATATTCATGCGCTTCATGTTGTCCTTCAATTCCTTGAGACCCTGCACATATTTTTCTATTCTTTTCCCTATATTTTCTTTCGTGTGTCAGATTTCAGATGTTCAGTCCTCTGGTTCACTAATTCTTTCTTCTGCCTCTTCAAATCTATTCTGGTAGGTTTCCATTGTCTTTTTCATCTCTTCTATTTTGCCTTTCCTTCCCATAAGTTCTGTGATTTGTTTTTTCAAACTTTCAAGCTCTTCTTTTTGTTCTCCAAATGTCTTCTTTATATTGTCCCTTAACTTGATGATTTGATTTTTGATGAGATTTTCCATGTCTGTTTCAACATCCTGGATTAGTTGTTTCAACTCCTGTATCTCATTTGAAGTGTTGGTTTGTCCCTTTGATTGGACCATATCTTCGATTTTCCTAGTATGACTCGTTATTTTTCCTGGCATCTAGGCTTTTGATTTCCTTAAGTAGTTTATTCTGGAGGTTGTTTTCACTGTTTTACCTATGATTTTCTTGCTGGGTGGCTTTGTTCTCTATTTGTTTTTTGACATTCAGTTCAACTTATTCTAGACCTCTAGCATAGGTTCTGTCTAACTGATCAGAATTCTTTAGTTCTTGTTTTTCTTGATCTTGCCCTGCCTATATCGGAGCCTTTTTTCTTCCTTAGGAGGGTTTTCTCAGATATTATTGACTCCAGTCAGATTTTCCCAGACCAGACAGGCCCACATATCATGAAGAATGAGTCACCTGCATCAATTTCCCTGAGGGTGAGACCCAGAAGGTTGAGAGACTTTCCTGTGAAGCCTCTAGACTCTGTGTTTTTCCTGCCCTGCCCAGCACGTGGTGCTTGTCTGCCCACAGCTTCCCACCAGCGTAAAGTGATGTGGTGCCTTTAACTCAGCAGACTCTCCCTGCTGGGGACCTGGTTGAGACAGATGCTGCAGTAGTAGGTGGGCTTAGATTGCTTCAGTTTTCTAGCCCCTGCAGCCTGAGTTCCTTGAAGGAGGGTAGCCACTTGAGCTGGGCTCTGTCCCCCTTTTCTTGGGGAAGATACACCCGTTAGGGGATTGTCCCCATCCATCTGACTAGTTACTTTTCTCTCAAACGTGCCTTAATTCTGCCCTTGCCTGGGACAGCGCTGAAGTCTAAAGATGCTCACAGTTCTATCTAATGAGCTGTTAAGTAAAAGGGGGGGGGGGAGAGAGAGAGAGAGAGAGAGAGAGAGGCCATTTCAGAGCCAGCTCCCAGCTCACCAGGTTTGCCAAACAAGAGATGGAATTGGTATACAGTTGTAATTGTCCCTAGACTCTATGTGCCCCTTTTCCTTGGGGTTAGCTTTTTTCCAGTATTTTGTGCTGTCCAACTCAAAAAGCCTCTGTTTCATTTTATTTTTTTCTGTCAGCCCCATCCCCTCCCTGCCAGGTTTACTCCAGTTTTATCTGTGCTTGGAGCCTGTTTTCAGCCATCCAAATTTGTTAATTCTGCAATTGGAGATTGGTTGAGCTACCTTCTTTGCCCCTAGTTGCTCATGTTTCTTTTTTCCCTCAGGGAACCAGCCTGATGTGCCTGTGGGGGGAGGGACACTGGCCTCCACAGCTTGGGGGACTTACAGTTCTGTGTGAGATTTCAGCTGTCCCACCCATCCCAGACTGGTGTATGTTGTGTGTCTGGTCACTGATGTCCCCCCAACATTGTTCCATACAATTTCTGGCTATTTACTAGTTGCTCTGGAGGACAAACTAAATTACACACTTCACTGTGCCTCCATCTTGCCCCACCTCCCTCCAATATTTATCAGTTCCATGCTGTTTTGACTATTGTGGCTTTGCAATAAGTTTCACGGTCATGAAGTGTGATTCTTTCATTTCATTCTTCTTTGTCAAGATGACTTAAGGTATTTGGGGCCCCTTACTCTTTATATACACTTCTGCAAATAATGTTGTTGGAATTTCTGCAAAGCTTTTCCTTTTCTGCAAAGAATGTTGTTGGAATTTTGATTGGGACTGTGTGGAACCTAAAAATCACTTTGGGTATGCTTGGCAATTTAATGATATTTAGTCTTCCAATCCATGAACATGGAATATCCTTCCACTTATTTAAGCAATGTTTTTAGTTTTCCGTGTACAAGTCCTTTACATCCTTCATTAGATTTATTCCTAAATATTTTTACCCTTTTAGTTGTGGTTGTAAATGGAATTTTTTCTTGCTTTCTTCTGATTGTTCACTGCTTCTGTACAGAAACACTGCTGATTTTGGGGTGTTGACCTGACACTTTGCTTAATTCACATATTAGCTCTAGGAGCTTTGTTGTGGATTTTTTCTGTACATAGAATCCTATCATCTGCAAATAGGGAAAGTTTCATTTCTTCCTTTCCAATTTGATGCCTTTTACTTCTTCCTGCCTAAATGCTCTGGCAAGAACTTCCAGTACAATGTTGAATAACAGTGATGACAGTGGGCATCTGTGCTGGTTTGAAAGGATGAATGTACCCTAGAAAAGCCATGTTTTAATCACAATCCCATTTTGTAAAGGCAGCTGTTTCTTCTAATCCCTATTCAGTACTGTATGTATGAAACTGTAATTAGATCATCTCCCTGGAAATGTGACTCACTCAAGAGTGGTTGTCAAACTGGATTAGGTGGACACATGTCTCCACCCATTCGGGTGGGTCTTGATTAGTTTACTGAAATCCTATAAAAGAGGAAACATTTTAAAGAAAGCAAGAAATTCTAAGAGAGAAGATGGACATAGCCATGAGAAGCAGAGTCTACCATCTATCGACCTTTGGAGACAAAGAAGGAAAATGCCTCCAGGGAGCTTCATGAAACATGAAGCATGGAGAGAAGCTAGCAGATGACCCCGTGTTTGCCATGCACCTTTCCAGATGAGAGAGAAATCCTGACTGTGTTTGCCATGTGCCTTCTCACCTAAGAGAGAAATCCTGAACTTCATTGGCCTTCTTGAACCAAGATATCTTTCCCTGGATGCCTTAGATTGGACATTTCTATAGATTTGTTTTAATTGGGACATTTTCCTGGTCTTAGAACTGTAAACTAGCAATTTATTAAGTTCCCCTTTTTGAAAGCCATTCTATCTCTGGTATATTGCATTCCAGCAGCTAACAAACCAGAACAGTCTCCTTGTCTTATTCCTGATCTTAGAGAGAAAGCTTTCAGTCTTTCACCATTAAGTACCTTGTTAGCTGTGGGCTTTTCAAACATGCCTTTTAGCATGTTAAGGAAATTTCCTTCTATTCCTAGTGTGCTGAGTGTTTCATCCTGAAAGGAGGTTGGATTTTGTCAAATGCTTTTTCTGTATTGCTTGAGATGATCATGTGGTTCATTCATTAACATGATGTATTGCATTAATTGATTTTCTTATTTTGAACCACCCTTGCAAACTAGGGATAAATTCCGCTAGATCATGGTGTATTGTTTTTTTTAAAAAGTGCTATTGGATTTCGTTTGCTTATATTTTGTTGAGGATCTTTGCATCTATATTCATCAGATATATAATTTTCTTTTCTTGTGTTTTTATCTGGCTTCTCTATGAGGGTGATTTTGGCCTCATAGAATGACCTGTTCTAGATTGCTAGCTGCTGGAATGCAATATACCAGAAATGGAAGGCTTTTAAAAAGGGAGATTTAATAAATTGCAAGTTAAAAGTTTTTAGGCACTGAAAATGTCCCAGTTTAAACAAGTCTATAGAAATATCCAATCTAAGGCACCAGGGAAAGACACCTTGGTTCAAGAAGGCTGATGAAGTTCAGGGTTCCTCTCTCAAGTGGAAGGGCACATGGCGAACACAGTCAGGGTTTCACTCTTACTTGGAAAGGCAAATGGCGAACATGGTCAGGGTTTCTCTCTCGGCTGGAAGGGCACTTGGTGGACACAGTGTTGTCTGTTAGCTTCCTCTTTAACTCCCCAGGAGGCGTTTTCCTTCTTCCTCTCCAAAGGTCACTGGCTGGTGGACCTTCTTCTTTGTGGTGCTGCAGCATTTTCTGTTCTCTGAGATTCTCATGGCTTTCTCTCTTGTTGTTCTCTACCTTTTCCAAAGTGCTGCTTCTTTTAAAGGATTCCAGTAAACCGATCAAGACCCACCTGGAATGGGTGGAGACACATCTCCACCTATCAAGTTTAATACCCACACTGATTGAGTCACATCTCCATGGAGATAAGCTAATTAAAGTTTCCAACATACAGTACTGAATAGGGATTAGAAGAAATTATTGTTCCCACAAGATTGATTAGGATTAAAATATGGCTTTTCTAGGGTACATAAACATTTTCAGGCCGGCACACCTCCTTTTAAATTTTCTGGAAGAGTTTGAGCAGAATAGGAGTTAAGTCTTCTTGAAGTGTTTGGTAAAATTCACTTGTGAAGCTATCTGGTCCTGAGCTTTCCTTGTTGGGAGGTTTCTGATGACAGATTCAATCTCTATTAGTAATTGGTTTATTGAGATTTTCTATTTCTTCTTGAATCAGTGTAGGCAGTCTCCTTGTTTCTAAGAATTTGCCTATTTAATCTAGGTTATCTAGTTTATAGTCATACAGTTGTTTATAGTATCCACTTCATGCTGGTATGAAACTGTTGTGTGCCCCAGAAAAGCCATGTTCTTTAACCCTGATTCAGTATTGCTGAGTGGGATCTTTTGATTAAGTTGTTTGCATGGAGATATGACTCATCCAATTGTGGGTGGGACTTTTTAATTAGGGGGTTTCCATGGAGATGCATCTCCACCCATTCAAGGTGGGATTGCTTACTGGAATCCTTTAAGAGGGAGCCATTTTGTAAAAACTTCAGAGCCCACACAGCCAGAGACCTTTGGAGATGCAGAAGGGTGATATCCCTGGGGAAGTCCTTTGAGACTAGAAGCCTGGAGAGAAATCGAGCAGACGCTGCCTCGTGCCTTCCCAGCTGACTGAGGTGTTCCAGACCCGTCAACCTTTCTTGAATCAAGGTATCTTTTTCTGGATGCCTTAGTGTGGATATTTTAATGGCCTTAGAACTGCAAACTTGTAACTTACTAAATTCCCTTTTTAAAACCCATTCCATTTCTGGTATATTGCATTTTGGCAGCTTTAACAAATCAAAACACACTTATAGTCCTTTTTATTTCAGCAGGATCAGTAGTTTTGTCCCCCTTTTCATTTCTGATTTTTGTTATTTGTATTCTCTCTCTTTTTTTCTTGGTCAGTCTAGCTCATAATTTGTCAACTTTATTGATCTTTTCCAAGGACCCACTTTTGGTTTTGTTGATTCTCTCTATTATTTTTTGTTTGTTTCCTATTTCATTTATCTCTGCTCAAATCTTTGCTGTTTTCTTCCTTATACTTGCTTTGTCTTTAGTTTGCTCTGGGAGCCAGGAATCTGGATTCACTAATCAAAAACCACGACCAGTGATGGGCTGTGTCCAACCCTATGCTTGGAGAGGAGGATTTTTATGTCCCTTTCTGTCACCAGCAGCCAGGCAGGGGTTGGACCCCATGCAGACCCGCCGCAAGCATGGGGGACGAGTGCTGGCAGCCACGAGGTGGAGAGAGCGGTTTACTGCTCTGTATCAGAGTTCACCAGCCTCTTCGTCCTGCTCTTCCCTGGTGCTGCAGTGTTCCTCTGGCCTCTGGGGTTTCAACGTAGTTGTTTCAGGCAGGTCCTATCTGTTTAATCATTATTTTGGTGGAAAGAAAGAGTCCTGGAGTTCCATACTCCACTATCTTCCCCTGATCTCTGCGGCATTTCAACTTTTTCATGCTTTCTTCTAGAGTCTGTACCATTCTGGGGCTGGTTTGCTGCAGCCCTTGGGGTTCCCTGACTTGCATCCCTGACTCCATCACAGGGTGACCAGCCTCATTAAGCATCTTCTCACTTCTGGCTTCTCTGATTTCTACTGACTGACTGTGTTCAAGGTTCCTTTTTCTATAGAGACTTAAGCCAAATTGGATTAAGGCCCGCCTGCTTCCACTTAGCCTCAGCTGAACAAATCTTCAAAGACCACCTTCATGAATGAGTGTGCACCTTCACGAGTGAGTGTGCACCTTCACGAATGACGTGCACCTTCACGAATGAGTGTGCACCTTCACGAGTGAGTGTGCACCTTCACGATGAGTGTGCACCTTCACAAATGACATGCACCTTTACGGATGAGTGTGCACCTTCACAAATGAGTGTGCACCTTCATGAATGTGTGCACCTTCACGATGAGTGTGCACCTTCACGAGTGAGTGTGCACCTTCACGAATGACGTGCACCTTCATGAGTGAGTGTGCACCTTCACGAATGGTGTGCACCTTCATGAATGAGTGCACCTTCATGAGTGAGTGTGCACCTTCACGAATAAGTGTGCACCTTCACGATGAGTGTGCACCTTCACGAATGACGTGCACCTTCACGAATGGTGTGCACCTTCACGAATGGGTGTGCACCTTCACGAATGGGTGTGCACCTTCACGAATGGTGTGCACTTTCACGAATGGTGTGCACCTTCACGAATGAGCGTGCACCTTCACGAGTGAGCGTGCACCTTCACGAGTGAGCGTGCACCTTCACGAATGAGTGTGCACCTTCACGAATGGTGTGCACCTTCACGAATGGGTGTGCACCTTCACGAATGGTGTGCACCTTCACGAGTGAGTGTGCCCCTTCATGAATGAGTGTGCCCCTTCACGAGTGGGTGTGTACCTTCACAAATGGTGTGCACCTTCACGAATGAGTGTGCACCTTCACGAATGGTGTGCACCTTCACGAATGAGTGTGCACTTTCACGAATGGGTGTGCACCTTCACGAGTGAGTGTGCCCCTTCATGAATGAGTGTGCACCTTCACGATGAGTGTGCACCTTCACGAATGATGTGCACCTTCACTAGTGAGTGTGCACCTTCACGAATGAGTGTGCACCTTCATGAATGGTGTGCACCTTCACGAATGATGTGCACCTTCCCAAATGGTGTGCACCTTCACGATGAGTGTGCAGCTTCACGATGAGTGTGCACCTTCACTAACGAAAACTTCACCAAAGGCCCTAGTTACACAAGACAGGGGGTGAGGGTCTGAACACATCTTTATGAGGGACACGATTCAATCCCCATCATATGAATCCACACTCCAAGAAGCTCAATGAACTCCAAGCAGGTTAAACTCAAAGAAATCTACAACAAAACACATTTTAGTGAAATTGTCAAAATCCAAAGACAAAGAAAATTTGGAAAGCGGGAGAAGAGAAGCAGCTCATCATGTACAGGGCTCCTCAGTGAAAGGAACAACAGGTACTATCTCATCAGAAACCATGCGGGCAGAAAGGCAGTAGGATAACATATTTAAAGTTCGCAAAGAAAAAAAAAACCCTGTCAACCAAGAATTTATATCTGGCAAAATTATCCCTCAAGAGTGAAGAAGAAATGAAGACATTTACTGATAAACAAAACAAAAGCTAAAGGAATTCATTACCAGAAGACCCGTCCTAAAAGAAATGTTAAAGGAAGTCCTTCAGGTTAAAAAAAAGCACACTAGACAGAGGCTCAAAGACATAAGAAGAAACAAGAAACACTAATAAGGGTAATTATGTAGATGAATATAAAATCCTGTACTGTTGTAGTTTGAGTTCGTAATAGATTTTCCCCTATATGACTTAAAATGTTAACATGTAAAACAGTAATTGAAATCTATGTTAATGGCACACAATGTATAAAGACATGACATGAGATAATAACACTATGAAGAGCGGAGGGACAAAGATGTATAGGCATGGAACATTTTATACTACAGTATATGTAAACTAAATTGTTATACTTTAAAATATTAATTGTAATCACAAAGGTAACCACGAAGAAACTAAAAATATAGAGAGAAAAGGGAAGAATACAGGAATCAAAACAGTACACTACAAAAAAGTGTACAAATACAAAAAAGGCAATAATGGAGTGATTTAGGACAACAAAACTTATAATACATACAGAAAACAAAAAGCTAAGAGCTGAAGTTAATCCTTCCCTATCAGTAATTACCTTAAATGTAAATGGATTAAACTCTCTTATCAAAAGGCAGAGATTGATAGATGTGATTTTTTTTAAGTGATCCATTTTCCTGTCTACAAAAAACTCACATGAGATACAAAGACACAAATAGGTTGAAAGTAAAAGGGTGGAAAAAAGACATTCCATGCATCATAAGTTAAGAATGTCTGTGTTTGTTTGTTGTTATATATTTTTTATATATTTAAAAATAAAAAAAAGACTTTCCATGCAACTAGTAATTAATGCTGGGGTGGCTATGTTATTATCAGACAAAATAGACTTTAAGTAAAAAAACGTACAAGAGTCAAAGAAGGACATTTTGTATTTATAAATGATTCAATCCAGTGAGAAGGTATAAAAATTAAAAAATAAACAACCCTAAAAATAAAACCCTCAAATTTTTGAAGCAAAAATGAACAGAACTGAAAGAAGAAATAGGTAATTCTGCAATAACAGTTTGGAGACTTAAATAGGCCACTTTCAATAACCAATAGAACATCTAGACAGACGATCAATAAGGAAATAAAGGACTTGAACACCACTATAAGGCAATCACACCTAATGGACATCTATAGAACATATATGACATATATAAAACCCAAAACAGCAGAATACACATTATTCTCACATGCACAGATATCATTCCCCAGGATAGACCGTATGTTAGGCTAATAGTCAAATTTTGGGGGTGCAAGTGTAGTTCAGTGATAGAATTCTCGCCTGCCATGCAGTAGACCTGGGTTCAATTCCCGGCCCCTGCCCCTCCCTCCAACCCCTCAATTTCAACAAATGGTGCTACTTATAATGGGATACTCACATGGGAAAAATGAAATGTGACCCCCACCATACAGCATACAAAATGAAAAAAAAATTAAGTCTTAACAAGTATTAAAAGAAATAATACAAAGTATCTTCTATGACCACAGTAGAATGTGGCTAGGATTCAAAAGCAGAAGAAAAACCAGGAAATTTATAAATATGTGGAAATTAAACAACACATTCTTAAACAACCAATGGTTCAAAGAGGAAATCACCAAGGAAATTATTAATACTTAGAGATGAATGAAAATGAAAACATAACATACAAAAACGTATGGGACAGAGTTAGGGCGGTGCTCAGAGGGAAATGTATATCTCTAAATGCCTACATGAAATAAGAAGAAAGATCACAAACCAATAACTTAATTTCAAACTTACAGGAACCAGAAAAAGAAGAGCGAACTAAACCCAAAGTAAGCAGAAGGAAGGAAACAGTAAGCATTACAGTGAAGATAAATGAAATAGGAATAGAAAAACAATCAGCAAAAGCTAAGGTTGATCCTTTGAAATGATCAATAAAATTGGTAAACTTTTAGCCAGATTGACAAAGTAAAAAAAGAGAAATGAAACAAATATCAAAAAACAGGAATGAAAATGGAGACACTCACTAACCCTACAG
Source organism: Myrmecophaga tridactyla (assembly GCA_004026745.1). NCBI lineage: Eukaryota > Metazoa > Chordata > Mammalia > Pilosa > Myrmecophagidae > Myrmecophaga > Myrmecophaga tridactyla. The sequence continues at coordinate 10,672 of PVIY010037522.1, forward strand.
GAATAAAGGACTGTAAGGAAAGACGATGGACAATTGTATGCCAGCAAATCAGATAACCTAGGTGCAAGGGACAAATTGTGAGAGGCATACAAATTAAGAAAACGACTGAAAGAGAAATAGAAAATCTCAACAGAAATATAACACATAAAGAGATGGAATAATCAGTAATCTCGCAACAAAGAAAAGTCCAGCACTGGATGGCTTCACTGCTGAATCTTCCTGAATATTTAACGTAGAATGCACATCCCTCTTTCTCAAACTCTTCTAAAAAAATGGAAGAGGTGGGAACACTTCCTAATCATTCTATGAGGCCTGGATTACCCTGATACCAAAGTCTGATCAAGTCACAAACCAAATCCAACTGTATATTAAAAAGATCGTAAACCATGAACAAGTGGGATTTATTCCATGAATGCAATGATGGTTCAACATAAGGAAATCAATGTAATACAGCACATTAATAGAATGAAGATTTAAAAAAACACATGATCATCTGAATTTATGCAGAAAAGGCATTTGACAAAATGGAACAACTTTCATAATAAAAATACTCAGAAAATAGGAATAGAAGTGAACTTTCCAACACAATAAGGGGGCATTTATGAAAACTTACAGCTAACATCATACTCAATGGTGAAAGACGGAAAACTTTCCCCTTAAGATGAGGAACAAGACAAGGATGCCCACTCTCACCAGTGTTATTCAACATTGTACTGGAAGTTCTAGCCACAGAACCCAGGCCAGAGAAAATAATAAAAAGCATCCAGATTGGAAAGGAAGAAGTAAAATTATCTCTATTCACAGATGACATGATCCAATATATGGAAAATAACAAAGAATCCGCAGGATAGAGCTAATACATGAATTTAGCAAAGTTGCAGGGCACAAGATAAACATGCAAAAATCTCAGGGATGAACCATCTGAAAAGGCAACGGAGAAAACAATTTCACTTAGAACAGCAACTAAAATGATAAAATACCTAGAAATAAATTTAACCAAGGAAGTGAAAGATTTACACTGGAAACTACAAAATATTGCTGAAAGAAATTTAAAAAGACCTAAATAAATGGAAAGACAGCCCATGTTTATGGATTGGAAGACATAATATTGTTAAGACATCAATATTACCTCAAATGATCTACAGATTGAATGCAATTCCTATCAAAATTCCAGAAACCTTTTTTGAAGAAATGGAAAAAAAAATCCTCAAATTCATATGAAATTTCAAAGGGCCTTGAATAGCCAAAACAATATTGAAAGAGAAGAATAAAGTTTGAGGACTCATACTTCCTGATTTCAAAACTTACTGAGAAGTTTACAGTAATGAAAGCAGTGTGCTATTGGCATAAGGAAAGACCCATAGACGAGTGAAATAGAACTGAGTCCAGAAATAGGCCACCACAGCTACAGCCAGTTACTTTATTACTAGAGTGCCAAGTCCATTCAATGGGGGAAAGAATAGTTTCTTCAACAAATGGTGCTGAGACAACTGAAAATCCACATGCAAAAGAATGGGTTTGGGCCTCTACCTCTCACCATATACAAAAATTCAATCAAAATAGTTCAACAACCTAAATATAAGAGTTTATACTACAAAATCTTAGAAGAAAACTTAGGACTATCTTCAGGACCTTTTCTTAAGCAATATATTCTTAGATTTTTCACTAAAAACACAAGTGGCAAGTGAAAAAAACAGATAAATCTTAGACTTCATCAAAATTTAAATTTTTTTGTGGCGTAAGGACATTCGCAAGAAAGTGAAAAGACAGCCTACAGAATGGGAGAAAATATTTGGAAATCATATAACTGATAAGTCCTTAATATCCAGAATATATAAGCACTCCTACAACTCAACAGGAAAAAGACAAACAACCCATTGAAAAAATGGACAAAGCACTTGAATAGACATTTCTCCAAAGAAAATATACAAATGGCTAATGAGCACATGAAAAGATGCTCAATATTGTTAGTCATTAGAGAAAAATGCAAATCAAAACCACGAGATACCCCCTCATACCCACTACGATGCCTGTTATTTAAACAATGGAAAATAAGAACTGTTGGGGAAAAACAGGAACCCTTGCACATTGTTGTAGGAATGTGTGAAATGGTGCACCCACGTGGAAAACAGTTTGGCCGCTCCCCTGAAAGTTACGCAGGATTACCACACGACCCTGCCATTCCACTCCTGGGTATGGACCCAAAAGAACTGAAAGCAGGGACTCAGACATTTGTACACCGATGCTCAACACAGCATTACTCACAACAGCCAAAAGGTGGAAGCAACCCGTGTCCTTCAACAGATGAACGGTTAGACAAACTGTGGCATATCCATTCCACGGAACATTATTCAGCCATAAAAGGAGACGAAGAGCTGGCACATACACTACAACATGGATCAATCTTGAAGGGATCATTTAAATGGAATAAGCCAGACACAAAAGGAAAAATATTGTTTGATTTCTCTTATATGAAATATTTACAGTAAGCAAATTCATAGAGACAAAAAGAATAGTGGTTACCAGGCATAAACGGAGGACGGAATGTGGAATTACTGCTTCTGGTAGTTAGATTCAGTTGTCACCTTGGCCAGGTGAAGGCACCTAGTTCTGTTGCTGTGGACATGAGCCAATGGCGGGTGAAGCTCATCTGTTGCTCATTACATCTGCAGTCGGCTAGGAGGCGGGCCTGCTGCAGTGAATGATGTTTGGCTTAATTGGCTGGTGCTTAAATGAGAGACTCAACATAGCACAGCCCAAGCAGCTCGGCATACCTCATCTCAGCACTCGCAGCTCAGCCCAGGCCTTTGGAGATGCAGAAAGGAATCACCCCGGGGAAAGTTGTTGGAACCTAGAGGCCTGGAGAGAAGACCAGTAGAGATTACCCTGAACCTTCCCATATAAGAAACAACCTCAGTTGAAAGTCAGCTGCCTTTCCTCTGAAGAACCAACAAAATAAATCCCCTTTTATTAAAAGCCAATCCGTCTCTGGTGTGTTGCATTCCAGCAGCTAGCAAACTAGGACAGAATAGATTCATTTTCTGTTTAGGAGGATGAAAATATTCTGAAGTAGAAACTGCTGAAAGTTATACAAAATCAACAATGTACTTAATGCCACTGAACTGTCCACTTAAAATGATTAAAATGATTTTACGTGTATTTTACCACAATAAAATAATCTACAGCAAATATCATCCTAAATCATTAAACTTGAAAAGTATTTCTTTTAAGACTGGAAACAGAACAAAGACTCCCGGTAAAACCAGTTCCACTCAACATTTACCAGATCCCTCAGCCATACCGATCAAACCTAAAAGAAATAAAAAGTAAAGGGAGTTGAAGGGAAAAAAGCATGGTCATTATTTTCACACAATATGGCAGTGTATGTAGACAAGAAGATACAGATAAATTATTAAAATAATTGAGACAGTTTAGTATACAATTAGGAGTTAAAGAGCAATAATAGTTCTATGTATATGAATGAGAAAATAAGATTTTGAAAAGCTACCACTTATAATGACATCAAAAAATATAAAAATACCTAAGAATAAGTCCGGCAAAAGATGTGCGAGATGTCTAAAGAGAAAATGATAAACCCCACGAGGAGGAATTAAGGGACCTAAACAAAAGTAAAAGGAGCTGTCGGTTCAAGGACTGGAGGCTCAGTGTTGCCAAGAGCCCAGGTCTCTCCAAGTTCATCTGTTGGTTCACTAAAAGCCCTATCAAAATCCCAACTTGTGTGTGTGTGACAGAGGGACAGAGTGACAGACAGAGCAGAGGGAAACGGAGAGATGAAGGAAGCAGGGAGGGAGAGGGGGTAACTTAACTGGTGAATTCTAAAATGTTTGTGGAAGAGCAAAGGGAAAAGAATAGCCAAGAAAAATTTGAAGAACAAAGGGGAAGAGGTACCCGACCATATATCCAGTTTTATTCTGAAGTTAGAAAACTAAGATAGTGTAGTGCCATGGCAGGGACAGACAAGCAGAGCAATGGAACAGAACAGAGGAGCCGGAAGCCCCATGAGCAAAGAGTGCTTAGTGCAAAGGCAGGGTGGGGGGGAGCTGAGCAACGGGGGACAGACCTTTCAACCAGCATGCTGAAAGTATCACCCCCAAATCAATTCCACGTGGACACATACTGTTCTAGTTTGCTGGCTGCCAGAATGCACTATAGCAGAAACAGAACGGCTTTTAAAAAGGGGAATTTAATAAGTTGCTAGTTCTAAGGCCGAGAAAATGTCCCAATTAAAACAAGTCTTGGGGGCCCATGGTGGCTCAGCAGGCAGAGTTCTAGCCTGTCATGCCGGAGACCTGGGTTTGGTTCCCAGTGCCTGCCCATGCAAACAAAAAAACAAAAAACCACAAGTCTATAGAAATGTCCAATCTAAGGCATCCAGGGAAAGATACCTTGGTTCAAGAAGGCCAATGAAGTTCAGGGTTCCTCTCTCATCTGGAAGGGCACATGGTGAACACAGCATCATCTGCTAGCTTCTTCTCCTGGCTTCCAGTTTCATGAAGCTCCCCGGGAGGCATTTTCCTTCTTCATCTCCAAAGGTCGCTGGCTGGTGGACTCTCTGCTTCTCATGGCTATGTCGTTCTGCTCTGCTCTCTCTGAATGAATTTCTCATTCTCCAAAATGTTTCCTTTTTTAATAGGACTTCAGAAACTAATCAAGACCCATCCCAATGGATGGAGATATATTTTCACCTAATCCACTTTAACAGCCACTCTTGATTAAATCACATCTCCAGGGAGATGATCTGATTACAGTTTCAAACATACAATACTGAATAGGGATCAGAAGAAATGGCTGCCTTTACAAAATGGGATTAGGATTAAAACATGGCTTTTCTAGGGTACATACGTCATCTCAAACCAGCACACATGCTCACACTGAAAGGTAAAACTCTTATAGCTTCCCAGTTGCTAAAACAAATACCAGACAATGAGTTGGCTTAACAACAGGAATTTGTTGGCTCATGGTTTCCGAGGCTAGAAGGCTTGCTTCTTCCCAGGCTGTGTATCTTCTGGCTGGCTGGCAATCTTGGGCTCCTTAGCTTTTCTGTCACATGGTGTTCTAGTTTGCTAGCTGCTGGAATGCAATACACCGGAACTGGAATAGCTTTAAAAAAGGGGAATTTAATAAGTTGCTGGCTTATAGTTCTAAGGCCATGGAGATGTCCAAAAGCAATAGAAATGTCCAATCTAAGGCATCCAGGGAAAGGTACCTTGGTCCAGGAAGGCGGATGAAGTCCAGGGTTCCTCTCTCAGCTGGAAGGGCACGTGGTGAACATGGCAGCGTCTGCCGGCTCCTCTCCAGGCCTCCGGCTTCCTGAAGCTACCTGGCAGCGTTCTTCCTCATCTCCAAAGGTCGCTGGCTGGTGGATTCTGAGGTCCTCTCGTCATTCTGTCGTGGTTCTGCAGCTCTCTCCTCATCTTCAAAAAGGAACTCTCTCCAAAATGTCTCCTCTTTTATAGGATTCCAATAAACTGATCAACACCCAGTTAGAATGGGTGGAGACACGTCTCCATCTAATCATGTTTAATACCCACAACTGACTGAGTCACGTTCCCGTGGAGATAACCTAATCAAGGTTAGAGCCTGACAGGGTGAGAAGGATGCTGCGGGGGGTGGTGTGCAGAGCAGGAAGGCAGCATCCCCACGAGAGGGCAGTCCAGTGCTGGGGATCAGAGTCCAAACTCCAGGAATGACGGTCAGAAGCCACCTTAATACGATCCAAGTAAATATCATCTGTAATGTGACAAGTTGACCACTGGGAGCCACCAGACAGGATGGAATGAGCAGAACCTAGCATTACTTTTGTGATTTTCCCGGCAAACATGCACAATGGGAATCCTACAGAAATAAGACAAACCCAATTGAAGGAAATGTCTACAAAATGCCTAATAGCCTTTACAAGTGTCAGTGTCATTGTTTCAGTTTGCTAAAGTTGTCAGAATGCAATATGCCAGAAATGGATTGGCTTTTACAATGGGCATTTATTAGTTTACAATTTTACGGTCCTAAGACCATGAAAATGTCCAAATTAAGGCATCAAGAGGAAGATACCTTTTCTGAGGAAAAGGCAGCTGGCATCTGGGATTTTTTTGTCACGTGGGAAGCCAGATGCTTGACGTCTGCTAGTCCTTCACTCCCAGGCTCCATTGCTTCCAGTTTCCAATTCCAGTGGCTAAGCCCTCTCTCAGCATCTCCAGGGCATTTATCTCTCTTCTCTCTCAGTGTTTCTACCTTTTATATTCTCGTAAAGGGCTCCACTAAAGATTAAGCCCCACCTTGAATGGGCTGGGTCACATCTCAATTGAAACAAGCTAACCAAAATGTCCCATCCTAATAGGTGTGCACCCACAGGAATGGATTTTTAAAAATCACCTTTTCTGGGGTACAGAACAGCTCCAAACTACCAAACTCCATCCTCTAACCCCCCAAAAGACATGTTCTTTCCATATGCAAAATACATTTATTCTATCACAATAGCACAAAAGCCTTAAATCATTTCAGTAACAATATTAAGTACAAAGTTTCATCAAAATCGGTTACAGGCATGGTCTGCCCTAAGGCAAAATTCTCCTCTGGCTATAGACCTGTGAAACTTAGAACAAGTTATCTGCTTCCAATATACAAAGGAGGGACAGTCATAGGATAAATGTTTCCATTTCCATTAGGAGAAATTGGAAGGAAAACAGGAGCCAAGAGTTCCAAACAGCTCAAAAAATCTGCAGGGTATACTTCATTATATTTTAAGGTCTGAGAGCAAGCTGTAGAATGACGGTTTGTCTTCAGGGTTTGGAATACCAGTGGTCCCAGCCTCTCCAAGGGCTTATGCAGCAGCCCTGCTCTCTCAAAATACTGGGGTGAGGGTTCCGACATCTCAAGCACTGGGGAGACCACCATGTTCTTGGCCCCCCTTCTTCCAGCATCTGGGTAGCACTGGATTCTCTGCCATCTTTAGGGGCACACTCTCAGCCTCCTTAGAACAGTGGGGTGGTGGCCAAGCTCTCCCCAGTACCCAGGGAATGTGCTCCACCGTCTCCAGGGCCTGGGGCAGCAGCACTCTTCCTACACAATGGGGTGGCCGAGCTGCTCTCGATTCCCAGGCATCTGAGAGCCTTGGGGTGGTAACCCTCCTCCTGAACAAGGGAAACGCCAAGGCAAACTCACGCTTTCCACATGCGTGTGTGGGTCCACTCCCCTGGCCTGCGGTTTCTTGGCTCCAGACCTCAGTTTCCATGGTTCTGCCTTTGGAGACATTTTACCTTCAATCTGTCCCTTTTAGTCCAGACTGGGAGTGATTCCGTTTATATACAGATTATAAACAAACTTGTTGGCTTAGCATGCGGCACACAGGGGTCCCAACCATCAGACAAAAGGACTGTCGACAAACCCTTTCTGGAAAACTCCATTTCCAATCCTGGCTAGTCCTGAAATGGCTGACTCATTCCATATTTGGTTAAATCCTCACACAAGGCACTATATTCTGGGGACTAATTTTCCAAAAGCTCAGAATTTTCCAAACTAACAATTTCTGATTTCTTTGTACCCAAGAGTTTGGTTCTTAGCAGTTCTCAGCTTATCCCTTTCCTCTCACATTTTACTATAAACTATTTTATTATAAGGAGAATCCAGGCTTCATTTTCCATATTTAGTTTGGAAATTTCCCCAGCTAGATATACAAACTCATTACTTTCAAATTCTCCCTTCCATTCAACACTGGTACTCAATTTTGTCAAATTCTCTACCACTTTAAAACAAGGATCCCCTTCCTTCCAGGTAGCAATAACACATTCATCATTTCTGTCTAGGGCCTCACTGGAAGTAACTTTAGGGTCCATATTTCTACCAATTCATAGCAATTTAGGTTTTTTCTATCAAGCTCCTCACAATTCTCCCAGAATCTTCCCCTGATCCATTTATAAAGCTGTTCCAGCATTTTTTTGTTTTTGCAATTGTAGCATCCCACTTCTCAGTACCAAAATCTATCTTGGTTTGCTGAAGCTGCTGGAATGCAATTTATCAGTTTACAAATTTACAGCTCAAAGGCCATGAAAATGTCCCAGTTAAGGCATCAATAGGACGATACCTTCTCTGAAGAAAGGCTGATGGCATCTGGGGTTCGTCTGTCAAATAGGAAGGCACAGGGCCAGTGTCTGCTGATCCTTCTCTCCCAGGTTTCATTGCTTTCAGCTCCTGTTCTCTCCAAGCTCTCTTGGCTTTTCTTTCACACGCCCATAAAGGACTCCAGTAAAGGATTAAGACCCACCTGGAATATCTGGGTCACAGCTCAACAGAAACAACATAATCAAAAGGTCCCACCCACAAAATGTCTGCCCCCACAGGGATGGATTAAAAGAACACGGCCTTTTCTGGGATGCATAACAGCTCCAAATCACCGCAGTCACGAAAGCCAAGGAAATAACGAGCAATGTTCCAGACTGAAGGAGACACAGAGACCTGGCACTCAGTGCAATTTGCGATTCTGGACTGGACCTGAGGCTATGTAAGACATGACTGGGAAGCTGGTGAACCGCTCAAATGAGTCTGAGCATCAGATGGCAGTGACATACCCACGCTGATCTCTTGCCTTTGCTGGTTGTCCTGTAGTTATGTCGGAGAATTTCCTTCTTTGTAGGAAACACATTCTCAGGTATTTGGGATATGTCTGTGTACGTGTGTGTAAGAAAGAGTATCATGTAGGCAACTCACTTTCAAGTGACTTAGTAAAGAAAAGTTTGTACAGCACAAGCGTCTTCTATTTAAGTTTGGGATTGTTCCAAATTAAAAAAAAAACATTATTCCATTCATATAAAGTTTAAAATCAGCTAAAACAACTACATTATTTACAATTTCATGCACAAATGGTAAACTAAAGGGAATTAAGAACCACAAAAGTCAGCCCATCATCAGAGGGAGGGATCTGTGAAGGCCAACTGAGGGTGAATTCTGGAGTGCTGGTAAGGCTCTATTTCTTGACTTGTGGTGACCTGATGTTTGTTCTCCTGATAACCAATCTCCAAACAGTAGGTATGAATTTATGCACCGTCTGTATGAAGCGAATATATATTGGGAAATTCTTTTAAAGTATGGGCACCTGTCCACTTCAGTTCCTGCCTCATAGTAGATTTTCAAGAAACGCTTGCTAAATAAATATATTTATGCAGATAAAATGAGTACTATTTTATGAGAAACATAATAATACAGGCATATCCACTTCCATAAAAAATTACATTTTCAAGTCAAATTAGAACCACTTTGGGATTACAAATAATTCTCTCTCTGTCTCATCTACTCACACCCTCAAGGGTTCCAGATTTTCACAAGCCAAGTTTACCCTTAAATTTTGTCCAATGCTTCATAAGTGTGTTATAACAACATTGCAACATTTGCTTTTCAAAACTAGGAACAGCTTGTGAAGCTTATGTAGGTAGCAGAGAAACTTAGACTACCTGTAGGCTTGCCTAAGAGTTACTTCTGGAGGACCTCGGCTGTTGCTCAGATGTGGCCTCAGTCTCTCTAAGCCCAACTCTGCAAGTGAAATCATTTCCCTCCCCCTACGTGGGACAGGACATCCAGGGGTGAAAGTCTCCCTGGCGATGTGGGAGATGACTCCCAGGGATGAATCCAGACCTGGCACCGTGGGTTCAATAATTCCATCCTGACCAAAAGGGGGAAAAGAAGTGTAACAAATAAGGTATCAATGGCTGAGAGAGTTCAAATAGATCGGAGAGGCTACTCTGGAGGTTGCTCTTACACAAGCTTCAGTTAGACATTGCCACCTACCATAACCTGCCAACCCCCAACCAAAACCATTCCTATCAACCCTAAAGAACACCTAGGGAGAAACATAAGATTCCACAAGGGTTCCAGGTACTAGAGTAACTTTCCAGAAACCTACAACCTCCAGATGGGTCCCTGGACCAGATAAGTCCTGAGACCCAGCCCAGCCTCTCCAGAACATCTGATAGTTCCATCTCCCTACCCCGTATTAGTGACAGCCCCTTCCAACATGAAAAAGTTAGAGTGGCCATAGCCCAAACACCCCTAAAGTGTGTGTGAGAAAGGTCAAAGGTGATGGTGGAGTTATACAGAGAAGGTAGAGTTTAACAAATGAGTATGACTGCTGAATCATTACATTGACATCTCTTTTAGTCTCCAGTACCTTAGAGCAAGTACAAGTAAAATCCTAAATTGTGGAATTGTAACCCATAGCAAACTCTGAAATGTGTTCCACAACTAATTGTTGCACTATGCTTTTTGGCATATATTTTTTTCACAAAAAGGAAAAAAAGTTGATGATAAAAAAATATTTATTCCTTCTAGCCGCCAATGTTCCGGAGCAGCGAGAAGGAAAAATCTGCGATGGTGGAAGGGTAGCCCACGACCCACTGGGATGTGTCCTGTAACCACTCGTTTGAACTGCTGCTTTTTTCTTTCTTTGCTTTGTAGATATGTTGCATTATACAATTAAAAAGTTGAAAAAACAGAAACCAAGCGCAGAATCAGCCTGAACTGAAGCTGCAGCCCACGCCCCACGCCCCCACCCCCGAGTGGGCCCGGGGCGCGCCAACGGCATCTCATTCCTGCTCGGCAGAACTTCGGCGGTCGCGGGGTCCGCCGGCCGTGGCTGAGCCCAGGCCGAAGCCCCCCGGCCGCTCCACTCGGGCCAGCGGACTCAGGCCCTGGCCGCGCCCGCCGGCGTCGCGCAGCCCACCCACCTCTCGCCGGCTCGGGTCCGAGGGGCGCCGACTGCCCAGGCCAAGAAGTCCCACGGCGGCCGAGCCGTTCCCCGGGGGCCGCGCGGCCTGTTTGCGGGCGCTCCATGGCAACGGAAAGCTCCACCGCGGCGGGGAGGGCCGTGCTGCTCCCCTCGGGCAGATGGTTCGTCCCCGCGGGGCCGCGTCTCCTGCGCAGGCGCGGGCGCACGGCCGGCGCGGCACCAGGGCGCACCCGCGAGCAGGGGACGGGGCGCGCGCCCCTCGCGACCGGGGTTCCGGAGTCCCGCGTGGGCGCCGCTGACGACGCCGCGCGACCCGACCGGCCCGGGGCTGGGGCCCGCGTGGCTGAAGTTGGGCCGCCGGCCTCAAGGCCCTGCTGCGGACGGGCGGCGGCCCAGAGTCCACCAAGTTACCCGGATTTCACGCTTTTCCTTAAAAAAGGCAAGATTTGGCCCAGCGGGCCCGGCTGCCCGGAGCTGACTGGAGCTGCCCTGGAGCTGCCTGGAGCTGCCCTGGAGCTGCCCTAGTGCTGCCCGGAGCTGCCCTGGTGCTGCCCTGGAGCTGCCCTAGTGCTGCCCGGAGCTGCCCTGGTGCTGCCCGGAGCTGCCCGATGCTGCCCGGAGCTGCCCTGGAGCTGCCCGGAGCTGCCCTGGAGCTGCCCTAGTGCTGCCCGGAGCTGCCCGGAGCTGCCCTGGAGCTGCCTGGAGCTGCCGGGAGCTGCCTGCGTTGATTTCTCCAGGGTGCCCCTGCCCTCCCGAGGCCCAGCGGCCAGCTGGCTGTTCGGAGGCACCTGCCCGCCTGTCCATACCTGACCACCTGGCCCCGTGGGGACTCACTTGTGTGGGCAGCGGATGGGTGGGGTGTGGGGAGGTCGGCCCTTTCCTGGCCACTCTCCGGCAGGGTCTGGACAGACAGGACGACGAACACGTGCCTGCACCGGTGGGGCCGACCCTTTCAGCACTTGCCCTACTGGCTGCGCCCAGGTCTGACCAGTGGCTCCTGCCGCCGAGGCCCAGGAAGCCCCTTCATTGTGTCCTGGGGGTGCTGCCCGTCAGAGCCAAGGCCGTGGCCTGCGGCAGGGAGGACGCGTGTTGGAGCTGGCCGAGTGGCACCATCCACTCTGCCTTCCCTTCCCACGCCCAGAGCCCCTCCTCGGAGTTCTAGACTTGAGGAATAGATCTGAGTCCCCGAGCCCACCCAGCTTCGATTTTTCTGTGACAAATTCTGTTTCTCCCTCCATGCCCCATCCCACCCAAGTTATGGAGTTCTTTTCTTCTCAGCCTTGTTTCTCAGGACCTTTTTAAGTTCATAATTAATGCACTTTCTACTAAAGAAGGGAAGGAAAGCAAAAGACTGAAAACAGCCTGATCTAGTCTGCTAGCTGCCGGAATGCAATATGCCAGAAATGGAACGGCTTTAAAAAGGGGAATTTAATAAATTGCAAGTTTGCAGTTCTAAGGCCATGAAAATGTCCCAGTTAAAGTGAGTCTATAGAAATGTCCAATCTAAGGTGTCCAGGGGAAGATACCTTGATTTAAGAAGGTGGATGAAGTTCAGGGTCACTCTCAGCTGGAAGGGCACATGGTGACCTCTGCTTTCACTTCCAGCTTCTTGTTTCATGAATTTCCCCAAGAGGCGTTTTCCTTCTTCGTCTCCAAAAGTCACTGGCTGGTGGACTCTGCTTTGTGATTCTGTGGCATTCTCTGCTCTCTCAGAATCTCCAGCTTTGTCCAAAATGTTTCCTCTTTCATAGGATTCCAGTCTATCCTATATACTCTTATAGGATTTCAGTAAACTAATCAAGACCCATGTAGAATGGGTGGAGACATGTCTCCATCTAATCAAGTTTAATACCCACCATTGACTGGGTCCCATCTCCATGGAGATAACTTAATCAGGTTTCCAAACTGTAGACTAAGTAGGGATTAGAAGAAACCATTGCTCCACAAGATTGATTAGGATTAAAACATGGCTTTTCTAGGGCACATAAATCCTTTCAAACCGGTTCACAGTCCAATACCCATCAATAGGGAACTGACTGAGGAAGCTGTGGTGGTGCTATACAAACCTTTACAGCTGTAAAGGGTAATAAAGTCTGTTTCTAAATTGCTATGGAGTGATTTCCAGGACATGTTGTTAAATGCGGAAGCTAAGAGGCAGACCAGTGTGTAGTTTATGTAAGAAGGGTGGAGGGCAGTAAGAATATACCTGTATACATCCTTAGATTAAACGGTAACATAAAAATGGTTACTAACCACAGGAGGGAGACAGGAGTAGAAATTAGACTTCTCTAAATGTGCATCACACATTTGGCTTTGGAACAGTGTATAATAATAAAACCAAGAACACATCAAAATAGAAAAAATAATTTCCTAAAATTAAATATAGAATGAAACAAATGAACCTAGCTATATGTCAAGTTGGTGGCTTAAGCATACAGAAAAAGACAATTTCAAGTGACTTTAAAACCCGGTAATCTGGCTATATATATCTCTAGTGGACTATATCTGAAGAACAAAAACAACTGCAAAGAAATCTTAAATTGTTTATGTTCTAGTTTGCTAGCTGCCAGAATGCAACACACCAGAAACGGAATGGCTTTTAAAAGGGAGAATTTAATGAGTTGCTGGTTTACAGTTCTAAGGCCGAGAAAATACCCCAATTAAAACAAGTCTATAGATATGTCCAATCAAAGGTATCCATCCAGGGTAAGATACCTTGGTTCAAGAAGGCCGATGAAGTTCAGGGTTTCTCTCTCAAGTGAGAAGGCACATGGCGAACAGTCAGGGCTTCTCTCTCATCTGGAAGGGCACATGGCGAATACGGCATCATCTGCTAACTTTCTCTCCTGGCTTCCAGTTTCATGAAACTCCACGGAAGGCGTTTTCCTTCTTCATCTCCAAAGGTTGCTGGCTCGTGGACTCTGTTTCGTGGTGCTGCAGCATTCTCTGCACTCTCCGAATCTCTCATTCTCCATGTTTCCTCTTTTATAGGACTCCAATAAACCAGTCAAGACCCACCCAAATGGGTGGAGACATGTCCTCCCCTAATCCAGTTTAACAACCATTCTTGACTAAATCACATCATCCAGGGAGATGATCTCATTATAGTTTCAAACATACAGTATTGAATAGAGATTATTCTACCTTTACAAAATGATATTTTGATTAAAACATGGCTTTTCTAGGGGGCATACTTCCTTTCAAAACAGCACAGTTTATAATGATCTGGCCTTAGTAATAATATTGATATTGATATTCTGGAATTATAATATAAAGTAGATTAAAGCAAATAAGTAATTATGGTAATATTAGGGACCAATATTTTGAAGAAGAAATACAAATACAAATACAAAATAAGAAGTAAAAAATCCATAATCCTGGGTTTGGATAGAAAATTAATCATGATTGTCTCTCTTTTGTTCCCTTTGACTTTTTAATACTGGAGAATTTTGAAGCATCCCAAAAGTACATAGAAGAGTCTCCTGAAATGGCGTGAGCAGCACTCACAGCCGAGAACCACCAGCTCTGGCAATCCTGCCCCATCCTGCCCCATCCAGCACCCCCTGCGCTTATGATTTTGAGGCATGTTCCAGACATCACATCCTTAACAGGCTTCTCAGTCGAGATGAATTTGTGATCCACAAGGAAAGGATTAGGAATTACCTTCTCTTTCTTCAAAAGATATGTTTTCTACAAAGTGTAACCCAAGAACAACCCTCAAACTGGGGACCTGAGATCTCAACAGTTCCAGAAACCACTAGC
>PVIY010037523.1:0-24594 GCA_004026745.1 Myrmecophaga tridactyla
AAAAAAAAAAAAAAAAAAAAAAAAAAGACTAGTTTGCTGGTTTGAAAGGATGTATGTCCCCTAGAAAAGCTATGTTTTAATCAAAATCCCATTTCATAAAAGGAGAATAATCCCTATTCAATACTGTACACTTGAAACTGTAATCAGATCATCTCCCTGGATGATGTGATTTAATCAAGAGTGGTTGTTAAACTGGATTAGATGATGACATGTCTTCACCCATTTGGGTGGGTCTTGAGAAGTTTCTGGAGTCCTATGAAAGAGGAATTTGGAGAATGAAGGAGATTCAGAGAGAGCAGAGAATGCTGCAGCACCATGAAGCAGAGAGTTGATCAGTCAGCACTTTGGAGATGAGGAAGGAAAATGCCTCCCGGAGAGCTTCATGAAACAGGAAGCCAGGAGAAGAAGGTAGCAGATGATACTGTGTTTGCCATGTGCCCTTCCAGTTGAGAGAGAAACCCTGACCATATTCACCATGTGCCTTTCCAAATGAAAGAGAAACCCTGAACTTCATTGGCCTTCTTGAACCAAGGTGTCTTTCCCCGGATGCCTTAGATTGGACATTTCTATAGACTTGTTTTAATTGGGAAATTTTCTTGGCCTTAGAACAGTAAACTAACAACTTATTAAATTCCCCCTTTTAAAAGCCATTCTGTTTCTGGTATATTGCATTCTGGCAGCTAGCAAACTGTGACAACTAGCAACAGGTGAGCTTTTATTTTCATTGCAACTGGATTTATATCCAGTGTGTCTTACAAAAGAAAAGCCCTGTGGCATGGGGTCAAGGTGAGGGTGGAGGGTCAAAGGTAATTATGTGGCCATTCTCCCATCAATTTGATGTGACTCACATTTTTCTTCACTGAAAACTTTTTTCTATTTATATGCCTATGTATTTAGAAATAAAAGCAAGCTCTTAATTAGGAAAAAGATACTTTTTTTCTAAGTCAGAATTAACCTCAACTTCCTTTTCTATAGAGAGATATACACAAAAATAAAATGTTTGGATTATACTGGTATAGTGGCCAAACACCATAGTTTGACAATCTTAATTTCAAATAAATGTGATTTATCTTACAAGTTTGAATAAAATCCTTTGTCAGACTATCTTGAAGGGGATTCCTGGGATAGTCCTCCATAGGGCCCTGTGCTGGTTTGAAGCTGTTATGTACCCCAGAAAAAGCAATGCTCTTTTAATCCATTCCTGGGGGTACAGAACTATTGTGGGTGGGAACTTTTGATTAGGTTGCTTCAATTGAGATGTGACCCACCTAATTCAAAGTGGGTCTTAATCCTTTAATGGAGTCCTCTATGAGGATAAAAGATAGAAACAGATACAGAAACATCCAGAGAAACAAGCAAGGACCCAGAGTATCTGAAGAAGCAGAGCCTGAAAGCAATAAAACCTGGGAGCAAGGACTAGTAGATGTTGGCCATGTGCCAGAGGAACCCTGACACCAGCCGCCCTTCCTCAGAGAAGGTATTGTCCTAGTGATGCCTTAATTGAGACATTTTCATGGCCTTAGAATTTTACAAATTTTAATTTGTAAAATAATAAATCCCCATTGTAAAAGCCAACCCATTTCTGGTATATTGCATTCCAGCAGCTTTAGCAAACCAAAACAAATACCATTTTACTTACAAACTCTCCTTTAAAGTGTTGGCCACTGCAACTTCGATGGGATATTTGTCATGAAAGCATGTGGTTGTTTTTTAAGTATGTAATTGTAAAGGTTTGGGGGGGGTTATTTGTGACTGGTGGACTACTTGAGTATCTAGTAAAAGTCAAAACTACTCTAGTAGGTCTGAAAGAGGGAAAACCCAATGGTCACCTCTGTATGCGGCAGTATCTTTGGACCATGGGACTGTGAAGCAGATTAGCTCTGACCCCAACTCCAGATATAGTTAAAGATGAAAATAGCTCTTAGGTCTTTAGGCTGGTCAGATTTCAGACATCAATTTTCTCCTTGATAAGTAATAGACCTCAGTTCCTTAATCTAGAGTTAGTAATACTGAGTAATTACTAAGACAGTAATATGTCTTAGTAATACTGAGATTTCAGGCCCTGTTCAAGCTTCTTTTGTGAAGAGATAAATACAGCTCCAGTAACAAGTCATCAAGAATTCTTTTTTTTTAATTTTTTTTTAAACATGACAACAAGCGTACATGAACATTCTTACCATATGATCATTCCATTCTTGTTATATAATCAATAACTCACAATATGATCACATAGTCATATCTTCATCACCATGATAATTTCTTAGAACATTTGTATTAATTTAGAAAAAGAAATAAAAATGAAAAAAACTCATACATACCATACCCCTTACCACTCCCCTTCATTGACTGCCCACATTTCCATCTACCAAATATATTTTAGCCTTTGTTTCTCCTATTTTTTATACACCTTACCACTCCCTTTCATTGATCATTAGCATTTCAATCTACTAAATTTATTTTAAAATTTGTTCCGCCTATTATTTATTTATTTTTAATCCATACGTTTTACTCATCTGTCCATACCATAGATAAAAGGAGCATCAGAAACAAGGTTTTCACAATCACACAGTCACATTGTGAAAGCTATATCATTATAGAATCATCTTCAAGAAACATGGCTACTGGAACACAGCTCTACATTTCCAGGCACTTCCCTCCAGCCTCTCCAATGTATCTTAATTAAAAAGGTGATCTTTATATAATATGTAAGAATAACCTCCAGGATAACCTCTCGACTCTGTTTGGAATCTCTCAGCCATTGAAACTTCATTTTGTTTCATTTCACTCTTCCCCCTTTTGGTCGAGAAGGTTTTCTCAATCCCTTGATGCTGAGTCCCAGTTCATTCTAGGATTTCTGTCCAAAAAGCCATGTCTTTTAGTCCTCATTCAATATTGCTGTGTAGGTCTTTTCTGGTTGTTTCCATGGAGATGTGACCCACCCACTTGTGGGTGGTAAATTTTAATTAGATGGTTTCCATGGAGATGTGTCTCAAACCATTCAAGGTGGGGTGGCTCACTGGAGCCTTTTAAGAGGCAACCATTTTGGAAAAAGCTTTAGAGCCACCAGAACCAACAGAGCCACCAGAATGGACAGACCCCTGGTGAAGCCGTTGAAGAAGGCTAGAGAGAAAGCTAGCAGATGTTGCCATGTTCACCATATATCTTTCCAGTTAAGAGAGAAACCCTGAACATCATCTGCCCTCTTGAACCAAGTTTCTTTTCTTGGATGCCTTTGATTGGACATTTTTATAGCCTTGCTTTAATTTGAACATTTTCATGGATTTGGAACTTGCAACTTAATAAATTCCTCTTTTAAAAAGCCATTCTGTTTATGGTATATTGCATTCCTGCAGCTTGCAAACTGAAACAATACCGATACCCCCAAACACTATTTCCTGTGCCAAATTGACAGTTCATTCAGAGAGGCCAGTTCTGAGTGTGGCAGCCTCAGATTCTGAGGTGATATGGGTAGAATGTTCCCTTGAACTTTCCATTCTCAAGGCTTTTCTATATGAGTTTGAATACCTTCATTAGACCTCCCTGCTTATCACATATCTTCCTTGCCAGTTTGTGTTCAGTGATGTTGGGACATATTTAATCTTGGGTTAAGATCTTGAAAACCCCTGAAGCCTAATCCTAGAGTCTAGGTTACCACATGAGAAACTACATGGTAACTAAATATGGAGACAGCAGGGTAGCAACCATTGTCACTTGCCTCCCCAGAATGCTTGGGGGCCAAGTTAGGCCCTGGATTTGACAGAAACATGACTTACTAAAGGAGAAGCAGAGTCTGAACTGAGGTGGAATGAATAGAAACAGCATCACTGGGGCTTGGATTTTTTTTGGATTTCAAAATCTGAATTGATGAAAACTGTCTGGACTGCTCTGCCTTTATGGAGGAAGGAGAGTGGTGGCACAAAGGGAGGTGATAAAGACAGAGAATATGACTGATACTTCTGCTCAATCCTAATTTTTCAGAAGGCTATAGAAAGTCACCTGAAAGTAGTTCTTTGATCACTTATGGATATCAATTTTTTTTATGCTTTAGCCACATCCCCTGTTATTTAACCATATCCTCTATTTTTAGGCATAATCAAGAATCAACTAGCCTCCAGGAAAGTGAGGCAAAGTTGGTGATATAGTGATTGATAGTGATTTGGAATGAAAAATGAGGTGGTTATTGTCCAAGAAGCACTGATGTGCTGAGAAGCTCCCCCAGTGTGCTGGTTGATGGATGGGGAATGATGCTGACTTTGTAGGCTATAATTAGACAATCTAGATTCTTCTTCTAAAGGTCAAATAATTTTAGTTAATGCAAAATGACATTGAAACCTGTTGCTTTGCTTGTCCTTCAAGGCAAGCTAGCAAATAAGGCAGAGATTTAAAAAAAATTTTGACTGTGATACACAGTGTGTATGCTTTACACCATGATGACTATGTATGTGTCCCGACACATATACACATACAAATTCACACACAAGTGTAATGGAAACAAAAATTTTAGAAGCAATACCCTTTTAGACTAATGTTATGTGGATATTTTCTCTTCTCTTCTCCTCTGCTGTATTTCATAAAAAATAAAAGCTGGTTGCAAGCCACTGAATTGGTTGACTAATGGGTCACAATTCACAATTTGGAGTCTGGTAATGAGGTGGTGGTTGGAGATAAAGACACTGACTCTGCAGTGGGGCTGGTTCTCACAAGTGTGGCTGCAAGCACAATTTCTCTGTCTGATGATCCAGGGAAAGCCCTGCTCAGTGGGATCTGGTTGACAGTAGATGCAGAGGAATGGGTCACAGCATCTCAGTTTGTCCAATCTGTTGGGAGATGCATCTGTTTTAGAGTAGTGCCTTAGTTACTTGCTTCAAAATGGTTCTGAGTTCATGTACTTGTATTAGTTTTAATAAAAAAAAAATCTGTAAATATAAAGGGCCCAGGTTTAGGTATAATATGAATATACTGTGATTGAGGACAGGGCTCAAACCCTAGTGGGAAATTGATGTACAAATGGGAACCCAGGCTGAAGTCCCATAATTTGAACTGAGCCATCAGGGCAGGATCTCAGAGTTCTGGATTAGAGACCCCTTTGAGGATCTAATGCTGTGATTTTCAAAATGTGGCCCTCAACCAGCAACATCAGCATCACCCAGGATCTTGTTAGAAATATAAAATCTCAGGTCCTATTGTAAACCTACTGAATCAGAAACTCTGAGGATAGGAGCCAACAATAAGCCCCAGGTGATTCTGATGCAGGTTAAATCTGAGAAGCATTGATTTAATGAAATGAATAGATCCACTTATCAGAAAAAATGAATATATATTAATGACATTTTGTATACCATTTCAAATATCTGTAAAGTTAGATGTCCATAGGTCTTAAGTTAATAGGAATAAGAAAAGTCTAGGCAGTTCAGTGACCATGTAGGTGTATGCCTGGAGAAGGCATGTGAGATTCCTATACTGTGAGTAGAGCTCCTGCTAAGATGGCTTCACTGGGAAGGACAAGCTCATGAGCTGCTTGGGAAGAAGGCTACAGGTGCTGGACCTTGGTTGCTTGCAGCCACATAGAAAGGATGGGAGAATGGATTATATCATAACTGTGGCTTTTGGGAAAATGAACTAAGTATGAGAATTCTGAACATCTTATTAAGGATATACTATGCAAATATAGATCCCAGCATTTCCAGAATGATTGTGATTTTCTGGAATTAAAAAAAAATTTGGGGGGGCAGTGTGATGGTGGGTCAGTGGCAGAATTCTTACCTGCCATGCCAGAGACCCAGGTTTGATTCCTGGTGCTTGCCCATGCAAAAAAAAAAATGTTTTTTTTCATTAAAAAAAGAATGTGTTTGTGTGTGGATATGTCCCATAAATAAAAAAAATTAAAGAAACAATCTTTAAATATTTATAAGGCATGATTTCATTTTTATGTATCAGAAGAATAGATTTACAAATCTAAACAATGATCCTTTATTGGGCCATGAGCCTTTTTAAAAATTCTGGTAACAAATACATATCAGACAATTTCCCACTTCAATAATTTTTGCACCTATGATTCAGTGGTATCATGCCTTATTTTGCTTTGGAGTAAGTGGTCACTGAGTTTTTGCAGTCAAGTGAGTGCAGTTTAAACAGGCACTGGCCCCACCATCATGGATTCAAAAATGAAGAAATGTTGAGGGGGAGCAATTACTTAGTAACTACTGCAATTTTTATGGCAAATTACTTTTGCTTTTCTCTTCTTTGAACTCCCTCAAAAGATGGGAATGAATGAAATTTCACCTGACATCAGTCCCAATTGTTCTTTTGTTTTATCTCTTCAATTTTACTTTTTATCCCAATTTCACTGAGTGGGAAATAAGGCCCTTGTTACATGACATATTTTGTACACCATAGTACTGTACGCTGTTGTTGCTTCCCAAACTCTTACTGCTCAATAAGTTTGGTGTGGATTCTTGGAGACAGCTAAGAAATGCTGGAGAGATGACTCCTATACTGTAAGCAGTTAAAAGAATCCTAACTTCTTGGAGAATTTCCTTGATCATAAATGATTCGTTCAAAACCTGGAAGATGTCACTCTTTGTGGTGACACGCCAGGTTCTCTGCCCTTCAATCCTACTCTTCTCACAGCTAGAATTATTGTTTCAGCCCACCCTGGTTCTCTGCCTCATGCTGCATTCTATATGAAACCAGGAGTCAATCTTTAAAAAAAAAAAAAAAAATAGAGAGAGAGTGAAAGAGACTTTCAGTCTGCTCCCCAGAACAAGTTCTTTGCGTGGACCCCATCCCTGGGACTTAACAACAGCACATCTTCAGAGTCTCCATCATGCACTTCTTATTGGCATGATACTGACTTCTCTGAGTTATAGTTAGCTCAAATTGTTTTCATAACCACTCCTCCCATTCATGCAAAATGGGGACCACAATTACTACGTGTGCCAGTTTGAAAATATTATGTAGCCCAGAAAAACCATGTTTTAATCTTGATCCAATCTTTTGGGGGTAGCTGTTTCTTCTAATCCTGATTCTATTCTGTAGGGTGGAAACTTCTGATTAGATTATCTCCATGGAGATATATACACTCTATTATGTGTGTAACCTCTAGATTACATGGCGATCTGACTTCAGCTGTTCAAGGTGGGTCTTGATTAGTTTGCTGGGGTCTTTTAAAAGAAGAAACATTTTGAAAGGAGGCAACAGAGATGATTGGAAAACAGTTGCTTTAGAGCTGCTGTGGACATTTGGAGATTGAGATAGAAATAGCCGGGGTGCTAAGCAAGGATTCATGGAAAAGCCAGAACTTGAAGAGAAGAAATCTCCCACCCTGGCAGCTGCTAAGTTAAGAGATGAAACCCAGAGTTTTGTCCCTTAGCAGCTAAGTGATGTCCACAGACACTTAGGAGAGGAAACCATTGGCATCAGAAGCTGAAAGCAACGGAACTGGATACAAGAATCAGCCACGTGCCTTCCCAGATCACCCTTCATTGAACCAAGATATCTTTTTCTGGATGCCTTAGTTAGGACATATTTATGGCCTTAGAACTGTAAATATATAACTCATTAAATTCCCTTTTTAAAAGCCATTCCATTTCTGGTATATGCATTCCAGCTATTTAACAAACTACTATACTACTGTTCATTGTTGTTTCAAGAACTAAATAAGATATACAAAATATCTGGTACAGTTCCTGGCACATGGAAGGTTCAGACTACATGACAGTGTGACAGTGACTATATTACTAAAATCTCCTTGCCTCTTACCTTTCACAGAGTTTCTCTGAGGTTGGCCCCTATTTCAACTCCTGTAATTTTTCTGTTCTCTGGCCCCAATGCTTGATTTTGGCTTCTTTCCTTTGCCTGCAATGGGGATTGTCCCTAAGTGCCCATTTCATTTTAGTCCTTGCATGTATTTTCAAAATCTGGGCCTCTCCTGAATGGCAAGCCTATTGCCTTCTGTCCTTTCAATTTAGTACAGTGTACTTGGTGAAAGTGACTATAGAAGGAATAAATGGCTCCTCGGTTATGTCCAGCCAACTTCTTTAAAAGACTGAAAATGTAAAGTAAGGTAACTCTTGTGTTGAACGTCTTATTATTATTATTTGGAAGTAAATAGATCTCCTGTGTGAACAGTCTCACATTCTGCACCAAATGAACAGTTTGCTCAATAATATCTGCGGCAAGTCTGCCTTTCACAAAGCCAATCTAAGACGGGATCAAAAGAGACTACATTTTGGACAGTGCAACAGTGGATCAGCGGCAGAATTCTCGCCTGCCATGCAGTAGACTCGAGTTCGATTCCCAGAGCCTGCCCATGTCAAAAAAGAAGAGACTACATTTCACTTAATATAATTTATCAAATGTAGGAAGTGATTTCAATACTTGTGTTAAGGATGGAATCAGTATAAGGTGAGCTGCTTTCTGTTACTCCTCTGTATGACTGTAATAAAAGGTGACACAAAACCAGGTTGAACTTTTAGTATGTCTCAGTTATATGAGAAGAAGCACAGAAGAAATGACTTCTTGAATGCTGCAGTAAAACATGCCAGGTCAAGGTTTGGGGTGTTATTAGGTATGATTTTATAGCCCTTCCTAGCTTACAGCAACATTGCATTTCACCTTTGCTGTACCCAGCGGTAGCCTGGCCCACTCTAGCACCTTAACCAGGAATAGAATGTGTGTAAATGTGTGCCTGGCACATATCTCATGTTTAATCAATAGCATTGAGCACTGTGTGCATGTGTGTGTGTGTACAGAGAGAGAAAGCAAGCACAAGTGCAACGTGAGCATGTGAGCATAGGCTCAATATAGAATAATTTTCATGGGATATAGAAAAGTACCCAGCACGCTTTGCAGTGCTATTGTTGTTAGTCCATTGTTAGTGTGTAAGAGAACTAGAGCAAGTGGGATGGGTGCGAGGAGATCTGTTTACATTTACTGCCTGAATTAAAACACACTTATTAAACTATCTATTGTATTTCCAACAGGTCAGCTTTTGTATTATATAATAGGACCTTAAGACATTAACTTTACTTTGAACAAAACCATTTTCTGATGCTTTAGTGGGGCTGAATCAGGGCCTTTCCTCCACCACCATACCAATTCTCTTTCTGAAAACTTATTCTTGACCTCATCCTTCCTTCCCCCTGGGGGTTAAATGTGGATGCAAATACTGGCTCCAATAAGCTATATGATCTCTGTGAGCCTGAGTCTCATCAGCTGGAGCATGGGGACAGCACCTACCTTTTACAGCTATTGTGAGGATTAAATGAACTGATACAGAAAAAGGAAGTGCTGTGCCTTGCCCATTAGACGTGTTCTATAAATGCTCTTTTCATTTCCTTTTTGACTCCACCTATTCCTCTTGTCTCACTTTCTAGTGTCAATGAAGTGATTCTACTGTCGAGAGCAGTGGACAAAGAGGCACAGGCTGCCAACTGCACCTGGCCTCCTGGATGCATCCCTTCCCAGCACACCCGGGCTCCCTATTTGTTTGGAAGACAAGACTGCAGGAGCGCAGAGGCAAGCATTGACTAGGCAACAGAAATGGACTTTACAGAAAAGAAAAATGTGTCTGTCTCTTACTTGAAGCCTACCCTAATGTGGTCTCAACCACACCATACCCATCATACGCTTTGCCCTGACTTGACAATTTTTTGATCCAGGAACAGATATTCATGCCCTCCTCTGCCTCCACCACCTCCCCTACCACCCTCTGTGCTTTTGCTCTTGTGGTTTCCTCTACACGGAGATCTTTTCAATCACAGCTCCTCTGAAAGCCTACAACTCTCTGAAAGACCCCTTTCCCAAGGAGCTTCCTTGCCCTTTTACCAACTTGTTTTTACTACCCTCCTCCATGATGCAACACCTCCCCCCACCTGACACACCAAGGACAATCCATGTGAATTTCTTTCCCTTAACCCTCTAAATTGTGTATTTTTATCTTTCTTGAGACAATATTCTGTATTTATATTCAGTATTCTTCCAGAGAGGATACAAGGCAGGACTTTGCACTACAGTTATTTCTGTACCTCTGTCTAGATGCTATGTTACCGGACAAAGACTGTGGATTTATTTTGCCCAATGTGCTCAATAAGCAATTCCTGAAACACCAGGTTTTCAAAGAGAGAAAGAGTTTATTACTAGGTGCGCAGTAGGAGAGAAGATGGCCTATGGGCCCAAAACCTGTCTCCCCAAGTTTAGGGGTTTCAAGGTTTTTAAAGATTTTAGCAAACAGAGATGAGGTCATTTCAGATCATAAGTTCAAAGCAAAAAAGGAGATGGTGCTATCATTATCATTTCAATAGGAGAACAGAAGCTAAAAGGAGGGCAGGCAGAGCTATCACTTCAATACTAAAGATGTAAGCCTAAAGGAAGGAAGACAAGTTATCTTTCAATAGCAGAGTTTAACTGATATGATCTACAAATGTCTGGGGCTGAAGCGAGTTAATGGCTGACTTGAAATTCTTGATTAGCATTAGGGCCTTTGCCCTACAAGAAAAAGACTAGATAAAGGGGGTAACAGCTCTCACAGTCACAGAGGCGCAAGATAAGGGCTTTTTCAATCATTTCAGATATCAGGGCAGCTGAATTATAGTTTAAGGATTTCAAGTATTCTTCTCTGTCTACCCCAATATAACAGAAAGCAAAATATATGATAATTCAGTATTCAAAATCATCTCTTATATCCTAATTCCTCAGTTACAGCTATTATAAACTCCTTGGGGTCAGAGATTATATCCTCCTCATCTTTGAACATCTCCCTACTGCTCCATTGTCCTCTCCAGTAGGTGCTAAAATATTTATTCAATTGAATTGAATTTATTTCCCCTTATTTTAGAGGCAGCTCACAGAAGGAATAAGATCTGTAAGGTTGCTAGATAAAATACAGTATGCCCTGTTAAATTTGAATTTCAGATGAGCAATGAGTAATATTTTTTAATATATTTACATGCTCTAACTATTGGGATGTACTTATTGTAAAAGTTATTTGTTATTTATCTAACATTAAATTTAACTGGACATCCCACATTTTTATTTGTTATCTGGCAACACTAATAATGAAACATTTTGCAAAAGGCAGGGATGAGGATCTAACATACTTATTTGAAGTATGTAGGAATGATAAAGACTAAAAGTGAATGTGCTATTTCCCTTCTCCTAAGAGAATTTCCCTGACTTTCATATACCTGCTCTGTCTGTAACCAGCTGTTTTGGTTTGCTAAAGCTGCCAGATTGCAATGTACCAGAAATGGATTGGCTTTTACAAAGGGGATTTATTGGTTAAAAATTTACGTTCTAAAGGTATGTGAAGGCATTTAGAGAAAGGTACCATGACTCTGAAGAAGGACTGCCAGCATCTGGGACACCTCTGTCATGTGGGAAGGCACATGGCTGGCATCTGTTGGTCCTTGCTCCTGGTTCCATTGCTTTCAGCTTCTGATTCCAGTGGCTTTCTCTCTGTAAGTGTCTGTGGGTCCTTTCTTAGCTTCTCTGAGGCAAACTCTGGATTTCATCTCTTAGCTTAGAATTTCTAGGGTGATTTTCTGTCTGCATCTCCAAGTGTCTGTGTCTGAGCTTTCTCCAAAATGTTTCCTTCTTAAAGGACTCCAGTAAGCTGATTTAGACCCACCTCAAATGGGCAGGGTCACATCTCCATGGAAACAACCTAATCAGAAGTCCCATACAGCAACAGGTCTGCCCCCACGAGATTGGATTAAAAGAACATGACTTTTCTGGGGTACCGTAACAGGTTCAGCGCACCAGCCTTCCCTTCTTCATCAGTGCATCTGAGAGACACATAGGCTGTGGTGCCGTAAAAACCACCGCATTATGCTGGTAAGTGGTTGCAAAGACTGTCTTACACTTTTTCCCCCCTCACACTCTACCTGACCCAGGGCACTGAATCACATAGAATAAAAGGATCAGGGCAGTCATTTTTTCTAGAAAAAAGTACCACATTTGTACAAATGGTAGCTCAAGCAGCTAATGTCCTCTTTTCCCTTTATTTCATTAGTTATTTGTATACTTTATGTAACTTTCTCATCTTTGTCTACATTTCAAACAAACGAAGTAGCTTCCCATCATTAAATTTTTCTCTCTGCCTTAAAATGATCTCCTTTTTGGTGTCTTAGACTTTACACCCAAAGAACAAGCAACCAAAGGAAAAAATAGATAAATGGGACCTCCTTAAAGTGAAAAACTTTTGTTCTTCAAAGAACTTTATCATGAAAGTAAAACAACAACCTACACAATGGGAGAAAATATTTGGAAGCTACATATCTGGTAATGGGTTAATATCCAGAATATATAAGAAAATCTTTCAACTTAACAGTAAAAAGACAAACAACCCAATTAAAAAATGGGCAAAAAGCTTGAATAACATCTCTCCAAAGGAGATATACAAATGGCCAGAAAGCATGTAAAAAGATGTTCAACATCATTAACCATCAGGGAAATGCAAATCAAATCCGTAACTAGATACCATTTCACACCCTTTAGAATCGTTGTCTATTTTTTAAAAAATGGAAAATAATAAGTGCTGGAGAGGATGCAGAGAAATAGGGAACAAATACTCATTCATTGCTGGTGGCGATGTAAAGTGGTGCCACAGCTGTGGAAGACAGTTTGGCAGTTCCTCAGAAATCTAAGTACAGAATTACCATCTGACCCAGCATTCCCACTGCTAGGTATATACCCAAAGAAATTGGAAGCAGGGACTTGCTCAGATATTTGCACCCTAATGTTCATAGTGGCATTATTCACAATTACCAAAAGATGGAAGCAATCCAAGTGTCCATCAACTGATGAATGGAAATATTTTATGTGGTATATATATATATACTATGGAATACTATTCAGCTGTAAAAGGGAATGAAGTCTTGATATGTGCAATAACATGATTGAACCCAGAAGGCATGTTGAATGAATTAAGCCAGACACAAAAGGACAAATGCTGTATATATCACTGACTTAGAACATTTAGAATAAGCAAACTCATCGCGTCAGAATTTAGAATATAGGTTACTAAGGTATGGGGTGGGGGTAGGGAATGGGAAGTTAAGGCTGTAAATGTACAGGGGTCCTGTCTGGAATGATGGAATGTTTTAATGATGGTAGCACAACATTTTGTGTGCAATTACATCACTGAAATATATATATCTGAACATGATTAAGAGGGGGGAATGTCAGAATGTTTGTATGGTATCAGAATAAAAACATTTGTAAAATCTATGGAATTGCAGTACACAAATAGTGAACCCTAAGTTAAAACATGGACTTTAATAGTACAATTATAAAAATGTGCCATCATCAGTCATAACAAATATTTGACACCAGTGCAGGTTGTTGTTGGTGGTGTGGTGCATTGGTGTATGGGAATCCTGTATTTTGTGCATGATTGTTCTGTAAACCCACAACTTCTCTAATAAAAAAAAAAGAAGAATCTCCCTTGCTAGTTTCCTCAACTCTAAAAATCCCTTCTTTCAAGCATTTTCTATGCTATTTCACAGCTTTGTGCATTTCAGAGTAAGAAAAAAAATAAAGGTTCATTTCAGAACACAAGTCATGCTTTAAAAAAATGTTCCCACAGTTTTACACCCCGGTTAATAAGGAGGTGATGAACAGACACAAAAAATTAGAACTGAAATCTGGTGTAGCCCCCTTTGATTATGCTGATCCGCCCTTCTCCATCAAAAAATACAAAAGAATGAATGCTTTAAACTCTTAGTAAGAAGGAGGCTACTGCCTGCTTTCTGAAAAACAGTCTCGCAGCAGGAGGAGGGAAGCCAAATTTCCCGCAGAGTGGATGTGTGGGATTTTACACAAACATTCGAACAAAGCACCCAACAAAGCACCCAGCGTGTAGCAGGAGAATGCACAGCACTTGTTCTCAGTCAGGATGGGAACAGATGGCTTCTTTGTTTTCATCTTTACCTTTACTGAAACACAAACAAGTATACCAAAGAATAGAAACTTCTTTATAAACTTAGCCACTGTCTTAATTTCTCTGTTCTATTTACTAGCAAACTATTCTAATCCAAGGGGGCAGATAAGCAGTTGAGAAGAACAGGGCTCTGCCTCTACTTTCTCCTTAACCCAGTGAGGTTGGCTTAAACAAAGGGAATTGTCTCAGTTCCAGAGGCTGGAAGGCTTGCTTCCTCCTGGGGTTATAAGCAATCTGGGACTGGCATGTGGGCAATCCTTGGGGTTTCTTGACTTGCCCATCACATAGTGGTGCCCTCCCTTTCTCATTTCTGTGACTTCTGGGTTCCCTCTATAAAGCCTTCAGTAATTGAATTAAGAACCACCCTCATTTAGTTGAATTAAAAATAACATCTTCAAGAGGTCTTATTTACAATGGGTTCACATCCACACAGATGTAACTGGATTACATAATTCAACCTACCACACCCCATTAAGCAGTGACCTTAGGATGCCAGAAGAGAGTGTAAGAGAATTTATGAAATTCCAAACTCTGCATATGTGCAGGCAGAAGGGCAGATTCAGAAAGAATTCTTCTTGACCTGACCCCAGAGTCCTTAAGGAGAGAAAAATGCTTGAGCAGAAAGTTTGAACCTGTGCATGATCATCACCCAAATGGTTTTAAAAGGGGGTCAGAACAGAGCAGATGGATTATTTGGGGAAGGGAGCAAATTATACTTTTCTTACATTCCATAGAGAATATCTTGTGGTTACTTGCTGATTGAGAATCTGTAGGGAAGTGAAGAAATTTGAGCAAGCCTGTATTTTAAGCAGGATGGGCTTCTTAATTTATGGGTCCCAGTGTAAAATAAAAGGAGGAGCCTCTTGTTCAAAAACAAGAATTTCAAGATAAGAATGACAGAGCATTAAATGAAGTGTGGGGTCTTTCTGAGTGCAGAGCCCTGTGTGACTGCATAGAATGCACAGCCATGAAGCCAGCCTCGATTTGAAGTGTAGAGTTTGGATAAAGGGACAGCCCAAGCTGTAGTCTCTGCTTATTTAGCATGAGGAAATGCGGCCCACTTTCAGAGCAATGTGCCCAGAATAGAACTGTGGAGGGAAATCTTTTACAATCATATCATGCTCTTCAAAGAGAAAATGGAAATATTTTCTACATTGTTATTCTTAACCAGTAATGCAGCCAATAGGGTGCTGAGAGGAAGCAGTTTAAATATATATGTATATACATACACACACACGTTCATTCTTTCAAAGGCATATGTGGGTGTGGGTGTCGTTTGAGTCAAATCTATATGAGCTCTTTCCCTAGAGTCCTCTCTTTATGCACAGAGCTGCTCAGAAGCACCAGAATGTTAGGTCAGAAGTTGATTAAGAAACAATTTTCATTCAGTCATTGCTTACTGAGTTCCATGCTGGGCACTGTTCTTGGTGCTTAGAGATGTGGTGGTGAGCACTAAGGCGCCTGCAGCCATGGGACATACATTCTACTGGAGGAGGCAGATGATGAACATTACAAATAAATATGTAACATAAAGTCAGATCGTGATGTGAGCAATGAAGACCAATAGAGCAGGTTGGAAGTAGAGAGCCGTGGTGTTGTGGGAGAGGAGGCATGCACTATTACAGACAGGAGTCAGAGAATGCCTCCAGAGGGGGTTACATTTACATACGAAGAGGAATGAAGTGGGCATGAGTCCTGTGAATCTGGGGAGAAGACCAGGTCAGGTAGAGGGAACAGCAGGTGCAAAGGACGTGGACGGGGTATGCTTGGCCAGCTTGCCTGAGCAAGTTGAGATAGGGAGTATTGGGAAATGAGCACAGAGAGATAGCCAGGGCCCGGTAAGGCGAGGTGAGCCATATGAGGGGAGTAAGAGCCAACTACTGAGTGTTCTGCCATGGACCATGCTGAACACACCTTGCAGCTAGGAGACCCACCTTCTGCAAAGTGGCCTGCCAGTATTGGCCTGAGTGAGAGGTGACACTCTCTATAGCAGGTCCTGATAGGAGGAGCCTGTCCAGATTCCCACTATTGCACTGACAAAGAGAACACTGGTCCAGGCTCAGGATGCTTTCTCCTGATGTCATATGTTTTCTTTCCTGAGCACAGAAGCAGAAGACCCGGGAAGCTACTACTTCCTGTGTAATGCATACATACCATATGGGAACTGGTGCCCTTGGAGTAGGGACAGGTTGAAGGAAGCTAAGAAGAGTATACATGGGAGCAGTATGGTTCAGAAAGTACGGACCAAAGACAGAAAAAAGCCACAAAGCAACAGAAGGAGCAAGGCTGGGGCCCCCATGGGACAGAGTCTCTGACATTCCCCAATCTTCTCTGGTAGGAGGGCTTGTTCTCATGGGCCTGGGGCTGTCTTATCTCTGTTAAAGTATCTGATCGCTCCTTTCATAGCAGTTCTCCTTGGAACTACAGAGGCCAAAAGTTGAGCCAACTTCTTAGTTATGAACAGGGAATTCCTGTTAGGTTCTGAACCAGGATGGCCCTTGGAAAAATTGTGAAAGCCTTGAGGCTGTGCTTTACTATCCCCATGTCCACTCGCAGCCCAGACTGTTTTCTGTTCAGGGCTTTGCTTGTCTCAGCAAGGGGGTTAGATAATTAGTGCTAGTACTGCTGCACAAACCCTACTTTCTTCAGGAAACATGTTCTCAGTTTTATCAGAATTCTGTTACCATCCTTATTGCTGCAGTATTTGATGGTTTCTAAAGGTCAGATTGGTGGGTTAGGTGGTGGGGTGGACAGGCAAGAGCTGCCTTACTTCTTAGAGACCAGAAAATTGCAACTGCATTCCCTTTGTCTACAAAGAATGAAAGAAAGTGATTTTAGAAGAAAGATGACGATAGTAAGTTTCTGGAGTGTTAGTAAGCATAGGGATGCAATAGGATAGTGCTGGCCTTATACTGTGGGAATTGCGCATTCATTCATCTCTTTGACAAATACTTATTGAGTGCCTCCTCTGGGCCAGGCATTGTTCAAGGTGCCACCGTCATGGCAGTAAACACACATTCCTATGACTTCGCCTTTTAAATATTATGTGGGATAAGAACCCAATTGAAGGACGTTGGGAAAAGTTGTTCTCCTACTTTAGTATGTCTCAATATTGAGTCATCACAGAACATTCTAGGGCAATGAGGCAATGAGAGTAGCTGGTAGCCTGGCTACCAGCTCCTGACATGTCAATCATTTCAGATAGCTCAATCAAATGAGAGCTCAAGCTAGGCAGGACTAGGCAGGTAACTGGTATCCCAAAAGGTGGAAATACTTTGAAATAGGAAGAAAACTATTTATCCAGTAATCAACAAGCTATAGCTCTTCCTGATTTACCTCAACGGTGTTCAAAGGCGGTGGGCAGAAGGCGAGATCCACCCCAGGTACAAGCAGTAGGTAGAAAATTTAAAACTATTACGTATTCTAGGTTGTTATGGCAGAAACAAATAATACCGGTTTTTCCAGGAAACATTTTCTCACGTTTATCAGAATTCAGCTATTGTAACTACTGCAGCATTTTCTAGGCAGTCTTAATCTCTTTACTTTTAACGCTTATGAAGCTTTTATTCATTAAGGATACTAACCTTTTGTCACATTGTGAAAAATATTTTCTCCAGCTAGTTTACGTGCTGTTCCACTTTCTTAATGATATTTTGAAGTTTTACGTCAAGTTAAAACATACAGTAGTCTTTTGAATATCTTTTTTTTTTTCCATTCAGGCTAATTTAAAAACTGCACTCAGCTAGAATAACAGCTAGCATTTATTAAGTGCTTACTAATTTATAGGCACTGTTTTAATGCTTGATATGGACTACCTTTTTATCCTCACAACAACCCTATGATGGAGATACTATTATTATCACCACCATTTTGCATATAATGAAGAAACTGATGTATTATGAGATTAAGTAACTTGCCCAAGGTCACACAGCTAATGCCAAGCATTCAGATGTCAGAGACCTTATTCCTTGGCCAAATTTGCAGTGAGTATATCAGGAAAATAAATAAAGACATCTTTGCCTTTGCAAATACAATTTTAGGATCTTTGCAAACCTGGAGACGTGGTATCCTACTGGCAGTGAAAAAAGATCAGCTCTAGGTCCTAGGGAGATTGGGGGAGTGAGGGTGAAGAGGTCATCCCTAGGAGGCTGTTCTAGTTTGCTAGCTGCCGTAATGCGATATTCTAGAAACAGAATGGCTTTTAAAGTGGGGGATTTATTAAGTTGTAAGTCCACAGTTGTAAGGCCATGAAAATGTCCCAACTAAAGCAAGGCTATAGAAATGTCCATTCTAAGGCATCCAGGTAAAGATACCTTCATTCAAGAAGACCAATGACATTTAGAGTTTCTCTCTCAACTGGAGAGGCACGTGCGCAACAAGGCCGTTTCTGTTAGCTTTCACTCCAGTCTTCTTGTTTCATGAAGCAACCCTGAGGGCATTTTCCTTCTTCATCGCCAGAGGTCTCTGACTGAGCAGGCTTTGTGGTTCTCCTGGTTCTAAAAAGGGACACGCTCAAAATGTTTCTTCTTTTAAAGGATTCCAGTCAAGGCCCACCTGGAATGGGTGGAGTCACATCTCCCTCTAATCAAAAGTTAATACCCACAATCAGGTGAGCCACATCTCCATGGGAACCATCACAAAGCTTCCAGCCAGCAATATTGAATGAGGATTAAAGGACATGGCTTTTCTGGGATCCACCCCTGATTCAAACCAGAGGGATAGCACTGAGCCTGTTTCTAGAGGAAGAGCCTCTTTCAACTTGGTGATAGAGCTGCAGACACATTGGGAAGAAATAAGATCTTTAAGCAATTTATTTAAAATTTTATGTGGAGTTTGTGGGGCGAGTTGTTACACAGTGAGTCATAGGGAACACAGGCTCAGGCACAACAGAAACTTCCAGCAAATGACTGCTTTATTACTTACTCAGCACAAAGGGTCCCAAAGAGCAGGGAAACAAATCTCATCGTGGCTGGTCTCCTGGGGAGGCCAAACTGCTTGGAGCAGTGTGGGTGAATGGCAGCTCCACACACCCTACTTTGCTTTGGAGAAAAAGGGTATTTGTCCAGCCCAGGGGGAAGGGACCTGTCACTGAGAGTTTTCTGTTCTGAAAACTCTTGAGCTGCTTGTTTCCAGTTTCTTGGCTCAAGGTGTGGCAGGGAATGGGGTAGGTAAAGGCTGGGAGATGGCCATTGAGCATGTGTCTTTGACTTTCTCAGCAGAACTTTTTCAATAACTATCAAATAAATAACTCCTTAAGGGGGGTATGTCAGAAGTGCTCACAAATACTGATTTAATGTGAGTGACACTGATAATATGAAATCTTCACTTCACTAGTAACAGTAGTTTTCTCTTACTGGGGACTCTTTGAACTAGAAAAGAAGAGGAGAGGATTTTCTTAATTTTGTTTTGTTTTGCTTTGTTTTAAGCTTAGCTGGTAGCCTAAACCCATCCCTTCTCCACCAATCAAAAAGTTTGGCCTTCTTGACCAAACTCTGACATGGTTTCTTTTGGATGTTTATTCAAAAAGCAGGAAATTAGTTAAAAGATTTTGAATACCATTCTGGTGACCATAGTGATATCAAAGCAAACCTGGATGCTTATCTCATATCTTGTTTGTTTTTCAGAAAGAATCTTATTTACACATGGTCCTTTGTGAATAAATTGCTCTTCTTTTTTCACTGTATAAATAAGCAAGTCCCCTTAATACTTCTGTACATTCCTGCTGGCTGTCTCAGGGGTGCTCACAAGCATGGCTGTCACCTGCTGGTGTTGCCTGACCCAGGCAGCCAGATTAGGGGGCCCAGTGATTTAACATCTGATAAGTGATAGCAGTGTCCATTGGGTTAGACTCTTGAAGTGACAAAGTGATTCAAGATTCACTTGCAGACTCCCAGGAATGTAAATCTCCCTGGCAACGTGGGGCAGAACTCCTGAGATGAGCTGGCACCTGGCATCAAGGTATTGAGAAAGACTTCTTGACCAAAAGGGGGAAGAGAAAACTGAGACAAAATATCAGTGGCTGAACGATTTCAAGCAGAGTCAAGAGGTTAGCCTGGAGGTTATTCTTATGCATTATATAGATATCCCTTTTCAGTTTATGGTGTATTGGAGTGGCTGGAGGGAAATACCTGAAACTGTTGAGCTGTGTTCCGGTAGCCTTGATTCTTGAAGACGATCATATAGCTATACAGCTTTTACAATGTTACTGTGTGATTATGAAAATCTTATGTCTGATGCTTCTTTTATCCAGGGTATGGATAGATGAGTAAAAAAAAAAGGATTAAAATAGATAAATAATAGCAGGGATAAAGGGTAAAATAAATTGGGTAGCTGGAGATACTAGTGGTCAATGAGAGGGAGAGGTAAGGGGTATGGGATATATTGATTTTTTCTTTTTTTCTCTTTACTTCTTTTTCCAGAGTGATACAAATATTCTAAAAAATGATAATGGTAATGAATACATAACTATGTGATGATATTGTGAGCCATTGATTGTACATCATGTATGGAATATATGTGTGTGAAGATTTGTTAATAAAAATATTTTAAAAAGAAAAGATTCAGCTGCAAAAGTGGGTGAAGATGTCCCCTCCCTTCAGTGTTTTTTTTTTTTTCCCACTGCTCTAAAGGGCTTTGAGGAAAACAGCTCTTCCCGTGAATCCAGGGGGTTGGACTATGATAAAAACCTGTCATATACCCTATGTGCATTGGTGTATACTTACAAGAATGGATAGGCACTATCTTGGTCACAAATGCATTTCCAGTTTAACAGTCCCTGGCACAGAGTGGACCCTCAATAAACATTTGTGGCTGCCAGATGCAACTTCCCATTTCTCAGTAGCAAGGCAGTGAGGATTAAGTAACTTCCTGGTCCTTCAGTATCTTGCAGCCCCAGGGCCTATGGAGCAAGTGATTTAATATCCATCTGTAATGGAATAATTTAAAGGCACTTGTAAAGCCAACATAAGAAAAAAGATTTCCTCAGTGGTGCCCAGAATTCCATGAAAGAAGTTGTCTTGTTTGCGTTATCCTCATTAATGTATTTGAAAATGCCTAGGGAAGGGGTAACTACATTGGGTTCTTGGTGACAATAAGTTCATCATGTGAAAAATTTTTCCATAAGACAGACCACCAGAGTCCCGGGCCAAGATGGCGGCTTAGCAATGTGTGCGTTTTAGTTCATCCTCAAGAACAACTACTAAATAACCAGAAACAATACAGAACAGCTCCTGGGGCCACGTCAGTGATTGGACACACAGCGTACCCCAGTCTGGACCAGCTGGACCTGGTTGCAAGCCCCCCCAGAACCGTGAGTTCCCCAAGCTGTGGCAGCTGGTGCCCCTCCCCCACGGCTGCTTCCCAGAGGGGAAAGGAAACAGACTTTACCAGCAGCTGGGGCTGAGCCCAATCAAACGCCAATTGTGGAATTAATTAACAAATTCTGACTACTGAAAATAGGCCCCCAGCTCAGGTGAACCTGGTCAAAGCGGAGGTCGCTCATTTTTGCACTGGCACCAAGGGGGAAAGGCTGATGGAAAAAGGGAAAAAAGAGAATGAAACAGAGGGTTTTGTGGCTGTGTTTCTACAAAGGCTTGACTGCCTTTGGATACAGTGGCAGGGCTTCTCAGGCTGCAACTCCTCGGGCATAGGCAGAAACAAACTTGTTTTGAGGGCTTGTCTGGAACCTGTGCCTTCCCCAGGGGAGGGGTGAAGCCCAACTCAGGTGGAATCCCTCTCTCAAGGAATTTAGACACCAGGGCTTGGTAATTTGAAGCCATTAAAACCAGCCTACAACCTCTCCTCTGTCTCCACCATGCCCCCAGCCAAAGTTAAAGGTGCAGCAACATCTTTTGCTGGTGGGACTCTCAGGCACACAAGCGCCACATACTGGGCAGGATAAGAAAAACAGAGCCCAGAGACTTCACAGGAAAGTCTGTCAACCTGCTGAGTCTCACCTTTGGGGAAAACTGACGCAGGTGAATCTTTCCTCCTCATAGGTAGCCAGTTTGGTCTGGGAAAATCCGCTGGGGTCTATAACACCTATGTAGACCCTCCTCAGGGTGGGGGGAAAAAGGCACCATACAAGCAGGGCAAGAAACAAAAAAACAAGAACTGAAAAATTCTCCTCTGTTAAACAAAACCTAGGCTAGAGGTCCAGAAAAAGCTGAACTGAATGTCAAAGAATAAATAGACAACAAATTCATCCAGCAAGAAAACCCTAGGTAAAAGAAGAAAAGCAATCTCCAGAATAAACTAATTAAGGTAATTAAATACCTAGACACCAGCAAAAAATAACAAATCACACTAGGAAAATTGAAGATATGGCCCAGTCAAAGGAACAAACCAACAATTCAAATGAGATACAGGAACTGAAACATTTAATTCAGAATATACCAACAGACATGGAAAACCTCATCAAAAACCAAATCAATGAATTGAGGGAGGAAATAAAGAAGGCAAGGAATGAACAAAAAGAAGAAATCGAAAGTCTGAAAAAACAAATCACAGAACTTATGGGAACGAAAGGCATGGTAGAAGAGATAAAAAAAAACAATGGAAACCTACAATGGTAGATTACGAGCAACAGAACATAAGATTTCTGAACTGGAGGATGGAAAATCTGAAATCCGGCAAGAAAAAGAAAATATAGGGAAAAAAATGGAAAAATATGAGCAGGGACTCAGG
The DNA here is from genome assembly GCA_004026745.1 of Myrmecophaga tridactyla. Classification (NCBI taxonomy): domain Eukaryota; kingdom Metazoa; phylum Chordata; class Mammalia; order Pilosa; family Myrmecophagidae; genus Myrmecophaga; species Myrmecophaga tridactyla. The sequence goes on from PVIY010037523.1 coordinate 22,628, forward strand.
GAATTAAAGGACAATATGAAGCGCACAAATATACGTGTTGTGGGTGTCCCAAAAGGAGAAGAGAAGGGAAAAGGAGGAGAAAAACTAATGGAGGAAATTATCATTGAAAATTTCCCAACTCTTATGAAGGACTTAAAATTTCAGATCCAAGAAGTGCAGCATACCCCAAAGAGAATAGATCCAAGTAGATGTACTCCAAGACATTTACTAATCAGAATGTCAAAGGTCAAAGAGAAAGAGAGAATCTTGAAAGCAGCAAGAGAAAAGCAATCCATCACCTACAAGGGAAGCCCTATAAGACTATGTGTAGATTTCTCAACAGAAACCATGGAGACAAGAAGAGAGGTGGGATGATATATTTAAAGTATTAAAAGAGAAAAACTGCCAACCAAGAATTCTATATCCAGCAAAATTGTCCTTCAAAAATGAGGGAGAAATTAAAACATTTTCAGACAGAAAAATCACTGAGAGAATTCGTGACCAAGAGACCAGCTCTGCAAGAAATACTAAAGGGAGCACTAGAGACAGATACGAAGGCAGAAGAGAGAGGTGTGGAGAAGAGTGTAGAAAGGAAGACCATGAGTAAAGGTAAAAAGAAGGAAAATTAGAAGGACATATAAAAGCTAAAAGGCAAAAAGCCCAGGCAGTAAGAACACTGATGTTGATGGATTAAGCTTCCCAATCGGGGGAAATGGACTGGCAGAATGGATTAGGGAACTGGACCCATCTATATGCTGTCTCTACTCAAAGGACATGAGGGCAAGGACACAAATGGACATTTGCACACCAATGTTTATAGCAGCATTATTAACAATTACCAAGATATGGAAACAGCCAAAATGTCCATCAACAGACGGGTGGCTAAACAAACTGTGGTGTATACATAAGATGGAATATTATGCAGCTGTAAGACAGAATACAGTTATGAAGTATGTAACAACATGGATGAACCTTAAGGACATTATGCTGAGTGAGATTAGCCAGAAACAAAAGGACAAATACTGTATGGTCTCACTGATATGAACTGACATTAATGAATAAACTTGGAGAATTTCGTTGGTAACGGAGACCATCAGGAGATAGAAATAGGGTAAGATATTGGGTAATTGATGCTGAAGGGATACAGATTGTGTAACAGGACTAAATGTAAAAACTCAGAAATGGACAGCACAATGCTACCTAACTGCAATACAATTATATTAAAACACTGAAGGAAGCTGAATGTGAGAATGATAGAGGGAGGAGGGCTGGGGGCACAAATGAAATCAGAAAGAAAGATAGACGACAAAGATTGAGATGGTATAATCTAGGATTGCCTAGAGTGTATAATGACAGTGACTAAATGTACAAATTTAAAAAATGTTTTTGCATGAGGAAGAACAAAGGAATGTCATTTCTTCAGGGTGCTGAAAATAGATGGTAATTAATATTTTAAAATTTCAACTTATGTGTGAGACTAAAGCAAAAAATGTTTAATTGGTACATAATTTATATTTTGACTAGTGCATTTCATAATATAACTTATGTAGATAGCTTGGTTGAACAACATAAGTACATGGAACCTTGGGTAAGAAATGAGATTTTGTTGGTTTGTACAGAGTGATGCCCCAATGAATCCCAGAGTGATTTGATCAGTGAGCGGAAAAGTATTTGCAAAGTCCCCTTTGGAGAATGGTGAGAATGGGGGAAAATTCAACTTCTCCAAGTTGAATTCCTGATATTCTCACAAGCAGTATGGACAACCAAAGCTATAGGCTGAGCCCCCAATCTTGTGGTTTGTTCATATGAAACTTAACCCCACAAAGGATAGGTAAAGCCTACTTAAAATTAGGCCTAGGAGTCACCCCCAAGAGAACCTCTTTTGTTGCTTGGATATGGCCTCTACCTCCAGCCAACAGAACAAGCAAACTCACTGCCCTCCCCCTGTCTATGTGGGACATGACTCCCAGGGGTGTGGACCTTCCTGG